>VZTJ01004208.1:346627-377731 GCA_013397795.1 Orthonyx spaldingii | reverse complement strand
TCTTTCTTTTTCTTTCTTTTTCTCTCTCCCTTTCTCTTTCCCTTCCTTCCTTCCTTCCCTTCCTTCCTCCCTCCCTCCCTCCTTTTCCTTTTTGCTCGCTCTCTCTTTCTCTCTCTCTCTTTGTCTGTCTGTCTGTCTTTCATGTATCTCTTATAATGACATAATGCAGCTCTTTTACCCAGTGTTTTAAAGGGTACTCATTTCAGTGAGTGATGTAATATTGTAGAGCAAGAGCCTCACTGGAGGCACCTGGAGGAAGCAGCTCTTGTTCATGCCCTGAGTGCAGAAAGACACTGGATTAAGTTCAGTTTTTCTTAATGATTGTCCCCCCAAAATTAGAAAAAAATGGAAGAATCATGATGGAGAACTCCATTGTAGAAACAAACAATGAACGCCCAGGAAGAAAAGAACAGGTACATGATCTTTCTAGGGCAACAAGAGCTAATTATAAATAGAAAGAAATGCAGCTATGAACACTGGTTTTTTTCCCTAGGTGAAAAACAATTGTGTGAAATTTCGTTTTCCTAGACAAATGACATACTGAAGAATTCAGCATACTTTCTCTTCTTATAAAGTCTCCTTCCTTCCTGCCTTTATTCTAAAGAAAGAATACACAAAACAAGGAGAGATTTGGTGGTTACACCATGTGGGTAACTCGTGCTCTGTGTGCACTTGCACTCGTATAACACAACTGGGCAAGGAGATTTAATGTTCATGCAAAGGAATAACGAGCAGCAGATGACTCAGGATGGCACAAGCAGCACTCAGCCTTTGTGCACAGAGCTCTTGACACATCATCCAATATCCATTTCTGGCCCTCAGTCTACGGTCTCCCACTTTGAAAATGTTGATTTCCTTTTGTTGTAGATTTGTGGCTCTTGGTTTCTTCTGCTTAATCATCAGTCGAGGAGACAGGCAGGGAGGTAAAAGGGAACTGCCTGAACAGAAAGGAATATCCAGGAGTGCTCAGGGTTTCTACCTCTCACAGAATGAATTTCAACCCCTCCAGGCTACAAATGCATTGTCCTATTTCCCCTAAGGGCTGACTCAGGGGTGCTGATCAGAGTCCTATTCCACCAAAAAGGACAGCAGGTAGAGCCCAGCCACACAACAACAGCAGCAGCACCAACATTTGCAGCTCTTATGGACTCCAAGGTGATGTAAAAGGGGTCTCCAGTCCTGGAAAAACTTCATTCCACATCACCAAAAGGCAGGTAAAAGATCTGAGCATGACAAGGGCAAAGCCTTGGCAGGAATACAACTGAGATACCCCATTCTCCCTGACTCCAGCTTTTGGGAGAGTCCAGCTCAGTCTATTATTTTACAGATCTTCTCTGAATATATCCAGATAAACAATCAAACACCTACAGGAATGTCTCACTTTTATGTATTTATACCCACATGCCCACACACCCACACTGTAAAGAGCTTGAACTTTCCTTGGTGGAGTAGAACCAATTAAGAGCAAGTGAGAAATTCCAAGGCAGAGAGCAAAAGTTCCTTGAATTGAGAAGAAAATGAGTGTTGCATTTATCCAAAAAACCAGACTGTGATAATCACAACTCTGTCTGTTTTCAGGGTAAACAGGATTTTTAAGAAATCTCAGCATATTTGTTGCTTCAATAAAAAGAAACTGATCAACCCAGATTTGAGCTCATACATCAATAATAATTGAAAACGATTTTCATCTGACATGGAAGAACATGAGAGAAGCTCACAGACTTTATTTATTCATTTTGAAGGACTCCTCACACTCTGGTGTTTGATGAAGGGGGGAGACATCCAAACTCTGTTTCCAGTCTTCCCATAACCCTTTCCAGCATCCCTGCAACTCAGCACCACTATGACAAGACTAGTTCTGGGAAAACTTGCATGGGATGTGAGCAGTTTTTCCCAAATAAACT
Organism: Orthonyx spaldingii; assembly: GCA_013397795.1. Taxonomy (NCBI): domain Eukaryota; kingdom Metazoa; phylum Chordata; class Aves; order Passeriformes; family Orthonychidae; genus Orthonyx; species Orthonyx spaldingii. Next base: position 375,827 of record VZTJ01004208.1, on the reverse strand, counting down.
CAAGGACCTTTATCCCAGAACACAACCGTGGCTTTTAGCCATCTACACTCATGTAAAATGAATTCTACCCCGATTTATTACACTTTATTAACAATACTGCCAGAGACTCCTCTAAAGAGCCCTCAGTGCGTGTCTAAAGGGAAAATGGAGCAGCAACATCCAGTATTTGCCATCCCAGCTGTGATTTGCCTGCTACTTAGAATCCACTGACATATTTTTACTGTGAGGGTGACGGAACAGGTTGCTCAGGGAGGTTGTGGAGTCTCTCTTTTTGGAGGTATTTAAAAACTTTTTAGTTTGGAGGTATTTAAAACTTTGGAGGTATTTAAAAACTGGCTGCAGGTGGCCCTGCAGGGGGGTTGGACCAGATCTCAGCCATCCTGTGGTTCTGTGATTAACAAGATAAAATTATCTTCTGGAACAGCTTTAAAACACAGCTGAGGTACAATGCTTTACATCCGTTTAAGAGGTAAAACCTTGTCCTTAATTTCATTTCTAACTGCAGAGGATGCTGCATTTCCGAACGGGATATGTAAAGGGAAATGTTTGATGAGTGGTATTTTTGTGTTTTTCTTTTTTTATTGACCCAGCTGAAGAACACAAAGCCCTTCAGGCAGTGGTAACTCAATATGTATGGATTGGCCTGGTGGCAGGCTTGTGTTTAGTCAGTAAAAGCCCATTAGAAGCACGACACAAACAGGAGACAGGAGCACTGGTAAAGGTAAGCACATCTCATTCTCAGCAGGAAGTTCACCCTGTCCTCCCAGTCATTAGTGAGTGAAAGACAATTCCAGACACTGCATGCAGGCACTGCTGGAATGGATCTTGTCCCTGACAACTGGAACTAAGCTGGTTTGGAAAGAGGTTTCAGTTGTCTTGCCATGTTTCATGTAGATGACTTATTGACAAAGTTTATCATTAAAATGGAAGTCTGGCTCCTCTGGCTGTTTATGCCTCTCATCTCCTGCATTCCACGGACACAGAGTGGCCATGGAATCTTGAGACAAGCTCATCAGCTACTGGAGTGAAGGGAATAAATAGAAAAATGAATAAAAAAATAAAACAGCCTGTTAAGTGCTGAGCTGAGGGTATGTGACTGCTTTGACAGCTTGCTGATCCCTGATAGCTGTCAGCTGAGCTGAAATGAAGGGTCCATCAATCAGAACCCCACTGAACTCACTCCCTGGAACACACAGGGGTTTGGGAAGTGGAATTAGCAGTGGCTGTGGCAGTCTCAGAGACTCTCAGATGCAATAAACACCTTGCAAGAGCACAGTGCTCGTGTCATCCACCTCCCCACCCACAGGACTTGTTCAGTCCAGATTAAAAAGGGGAAATCCCAAGAATTTCCAGGAATTACTTTGTAAAACTATTACAGACAGCCTGTTCAACTTCTCCATTGGGAATCCTTTTTGCTGATATCCCCTATATCTATATTTTTCCTCACTTTTTAAGACAACTACTAAACTGTTTCTGCCCCTGTAATGCCCTCTGACCAAGCTGAGCAATTTGCCATCCTTTTCAGGGTAGGTTAGTCCTGAATAATTGCCACAGTCCGTGGAGTTCAGCTTTGTAACTTTAGAATATCAAGTTGGAGCCCCCACCAGTCCCTTCCTACTCTGGCTTCAGGGCACAGCCAAGCAGCCAGCCCATGGTGCCCCCACCAAGAAGGTGTTTATGCCAAATTTTCCAATGGAAAGTGAGCCCAAATAAGTGAGGTTTTCCCTTAGATCTACATTAAAATAGTTTCTGTGTATGCTGGCCTGCACAACCAGAAGAAACAGTGGAGAAAACCTGTTTTGTCTCAGTGCCACGATTAAAGCCAGCTGACATCTTCTGAGCTGAATAAATGGATTTTGAAATACACAGTTTTGAGGAGGCAAAAATCACTTGATAGGGTTGGTAAATGTAAACTGGACCCAGGTTTCACCTCCCAAAGAAAAATTTTAGATACATTCAAAGAACACGGGAGTAAAGCAAACCTAAATATTCCAGTGTTGAATGTTGCAGCCCAGGAGTTGCTCACAACATAGAGTTCAACTCTGGTCTTCCCAATGTTGGATTTTATGAGGAATTCAAACCCAGTTTACAGGATTGCTTTTTTTAAGGCGGTTCTAATCACTGGGACATCGCAAGATTCTCCCAGTGTCTCCTCCAAACAATTTTTATTCATTTAATGTTCAAAATAAGACATTTTGCTTGGTATCAGGCAAAAAATTTTTCTCTTGGGTACTTATCCACCACGATCCCCAGTAAATCCAACAGGAACTGCATGATACGAATTCCTCAGATTGGCTGCCCAGATTTCAGAGGAGTCAGATCAAATGAGACAGAAAAAACCCTGTGTTGCATAAGGGACACATCACTTCATGTATAGACTATTCTTAGCCCCTTTTCAACGTCTCAGAAAAACAGCAAGCCTCTAAAAATAGGGGCTGAATCACGGGGCTATAAATTATTTATTCATGTGCCACCCTCCCTCTTTGGTGCTTTTTTTTTTTTTTCCTGATTGTTGCAGTGACAAGCTCGAGCCAGGTAGGATTCACAAAGCATCAGGACAACTGCTTACTATTTCTAGAAATCATAAGTGACAGTGGCATAACTGTGACATCCAAATAAAGAGAATCTCTCTCCACACGTTTTATTTGTGAATGAGGGATATTCTGACAAAAATAAGGAGAGGCAAGAACAGATATCCAACCGATGCTTCTTGCTTTGTACATCAGCCAACATCAACCTGAAAGCCAAGCTTTGTGCAGGGAGGTTTTCTCCAGATGTCACAGCTGGGGTTTTTTTCAACATTTGTACAGAAATATAATGCACTTATAGGACAGTCTTGGAAGGCAGATAAATCCTACTTTAGGCAAGAAATGTTCCTCCAGAAAAATATTTCTAAACTCAGCTCTGCCTGGCTCAGCTCGACGTGTCTTCAGGCTTTCCAGCACTTTAGAAACTTTGACGAGTTTTCTATTGTTTCTTTTTACCAAGAAGGCCTAAAAAGGTTTATGAGAAGCTCAAGGAGCCTAATTATGTTCACTTGCTGCATCGATTTCCCATCTGCTAAAGAGCTCAAGTGATTCACCCAGGTCACAGAACAGGTCAAAAGCAAAGGCAGGAACAGAATTTTCAGACGTTTAGAAGTGCTCCAGGCTTCTTCAGAGTTTAGAAAAACATTTCTCTGGGTTTCCAGCCCAAGGCACCCTCTGTTGGACCTACAAAGATTAAGAGCACCTGAGGTGCTCAGTTCTGTTTGTGTGTACTGAGAATCACAGAGTATTCTGGGTTGGAAAGGACTTTTAAATCATCCAGCTCCAACCCCCAGCCATGGGCAGAGGCACCTTCCACCAGACCAGGAAGCTCCAAGCCCTGTCCAACTTGGCCTTGAACTCTCCTTGCCCCAGGCTGGGGCTCCTGGCAGCAAGCAGTGCCTTTGGAAAGATCCCATACACTGAATTGTGCAGAGCTGTCAGAAAAGTGGCTCTTTTCAACCTTTTCCAGTGGAATACCTGCTAAAATAAAACTTCTCACAAAAGAAAACACCTTCTGTTCAACCTTCCAATCCCTAGAAAGTCAACCCCCCATGGTTCACCTCAGGAAACACAACTTTTTGCAATAGTTTTCACTCCTCTCACTCCTTCAGGGTTGACAAAAACTGTGCCATAAAATACAACTTTTTTATAGTAAATATTCTCTTTCTTTACTGCTTCATTTTGAATTGTTTCAGGCTTGAGGTGTGGGCAGTGGCAGGCAATCCCCAAACCTCCCCTTTCCCAGGACAATCACTCCTCAGAAGGATGATTGGGGAACCATCCTGGGAGCTGCCTTCTTCATCCCAAATTGCTTACAGCTCCTGTGATAACCCTCCTATCAATAATTCAATAATAAAATTAATTATTATTCAATTACATAATGATTATCCCTATATACAATTCATTTCCTTAGGAAATTATTTCATGGCTTGTGGTTGAGGAAATGCTTGCTCTGCAATGTCAGGGCTGTGCTGTTACAGAAACAGCTGAGGGAACACCCAGAGGACAGGGAGAGAAAACCCAGGGCAGAGGCTCAGCAGCACTTGATAAATGCTTGGTTAATCCTTCCTGCAGGACCCCAAGGTTTCGTGCAGTCTGCAGGTAAATAAATCCCTGACACAGCACATCCCCAGCTGTGAGCACACACAGAACCCAAAGGTCTCCAACTCAGACCTGCACATATCTTTAAGAAAAAGGATAAAAGAGGGAGATTATGAAGCACTGTTCCTCAGGTTATCATCTTTTCCCTTCACCTGGTTTTTCAGCACTAGGAAAAAAAATAAACAGAGGAAAAAAAAAAACCCAACAAAATATAAAAGTCAAACCAAACCCCCAACCCAAACCTCTTCACTTCTAGCTGAACAGAAACCAGAAGCTATTTGACTCCCCAAAACCCTGTTGTAAAATAAAAGTCTGGTATTTATGCTGGGCTTATTTGCACACACAGCTATTAAAATTAATGTCTCCTGAAAGGCCAAGTTATCACACACAATAAAAGATGCAGAGACATCACTTGTACTTCAGCAATTCACAGAAACTTGGACTGCTGGAAACTCAAAGAGCACCCAGGAGAGTCTTTCTTCATTCTTGCCCTATTCTTATATTCCTCTCTAAGATGAGCTCAAGATGAAGACATTTAAATCCTGATGTTCTGATGCAGGTGCTCACGAGTGAGTGAAGGCTGCAATGTCCATACTCCCGGAAGGACATCCAGCACTATCTGAGGTGGCCAGTGGTATCCATGGTATCCACTCAATCCAGGCCATCAAGCTGTACTAAATTCCCAAATTTCAGTTAATTGATCCCAAGATCGCAGCCAGCACAGTCTAGACAGATCCAGCTGATCCATGGCCGTTTACTTGATGGAGCTGAGTTGTTCCACATTGACAACAGGAGGGATTTAATCACCTCCAGCAAACAGAAGCATCCTCACACCTAAATTTAGGCGCTTGGGCTAAACAAAACACTGGCCTGGGTGGGTCTCTGTGTGTTTTTCAAACACTTCCCTCACTTGGCTCCAGGTGATGCAATTGTTTTAAGGAACAGGCTCTCATCCAACTGGTGTTTGCATGGATCATGCACAAATTACTAGGAAAGAATCCCCAGCCCAGAACAGTTCCACCTGCATGGAGAGGGAACTTCCACCTACACAGCTACCTAAAAAACACCCGAGGGAGAAAGGTAGAACCTAAGAAAAGGTTCTCCCTGCTCATTAGTCCAACAGGTCATTAATTCTCTCTTTGTTGTGTGTGGCTGTGAATTCCTGCAGAGCACCAGGAGGAGGAAAGGCATCACCCAGGGCTGCAGCACATTTGTTTCAGAGCCTCACAGACCAGGAGAGCACAGAGCCATGAAGCTCCCTGCCTAACCCCCTTCTGGAAGGCTGGCAGGGCCCAGGCTGCTAATCGTGGTTGATCTTTATGGTAATTGCTTCTTAGCTGAAATGCAGAATTCAATTAGTCACCTGGCATAATTACTGAATGCACAGAGAGACGGCAACGATAATGAGAGGTGTAACTGTACTTTATTACCTGTGGTAAAGCACTGAGGAACTGAGAAGCAGTAAGATCTGATTAATACAGGAGGGAGAGAGAGGAAAGGAGCTGGAGGCTGGAGTTGTAGGACTCAAGAAGACAATTTGTACAACCTGTTGAAGGAAATGAGTGTGTGCAGCCTCCCTCTACTTTGGTTTTTGCCTCAGCAAAGTGGGAATGTGGGAAGCAATGCTCTTCTCACAGAGCCTTTCACTGCCTGGAATTTATTCAGGAATTTATGAGTTGCAGTCACAAAAACTGTAGCAATGGCTGATGATGGAGCACAGAGTCGATGTTCACTGGGAATAATCCTGACCTCTGCAAAACCCAGAACTCTGCAAAAATACTGAGAAAGGTGGCTGAGAAAAGGAGGGATGAGAGAAGATTCCAAAATGCACCCATTCATGTGATATTTGCCTGGTAGGGTTCAAACACTTTTTGACAAAGAATTCAGATGAAACCTCTGGTCCAGCAGCAGAGGCTGTGAGAGGAAGGCAGCTCAGGGGAGAGACAGAAAATAAGAGCAACATGGGAAGGTGAGACAAAATATCATACACAACACAGGGGGCTAAAAGGCCAGGAGGATCTGCAAAACCTGATTATTACCCCTGAGTCAGCACTGGGGGTTTGCCTACGCCACAGGAACATCCATCAGAACCACAACAGCTGCTTGGCCTCACAGGGATTTTCTTTGTTACTTGGTTTTTGGTTTGGTTTTTGGGTTGTTTTTTTTTTTTCCATTTCAAACTGTTGTCCAGATCACACATCCGGCTTTTTATACGAATCCTCACCTTTCAGAAAATCACAGCCCTACGGGATGATTCAGACAGATCCTGTCACACTCGCACGTCTTGGGACGTCTGGACAAAACCACAACAGACGCTGCTGTCAGCTCGCGCTGTGTGTGGTTGCCAGGAAGCACCGTGTCTTCCCCGAGCCTAAATATTCATCAGGAGAAAGCAGGCAAGAAACAGACTGTCTGCAGGACAAAAAAAGCCTGCAAACACGACAGGGGTGACCATTTGCCAAAGCAGCCCCTGCCAGGTGTCACAGCTAAGCCTAATACATTAAAACATTAAAAATTAAACATTAAAAATTCCAGATGTTTCTTGGCAGATATGAGCCCATTTTGCTGAACCACATGTCCCCTTCTAATAATTTAAGTTTGAAAAGGGGATGAGAATGGGCAAGTCCTCCCAGTTTCTGTGAACTTGAGGTGTCTGAACACAAACCCTTCCCTAATCATACAATTTTACAGGATGAGCAAAATATTCAGCAACACCAAGAGGCTGAATTCTGACTGTGGAGATTGCAGATGTGGAGGTTACAAATAGCTTGTTCAGGCCATCAAAATTAGGTTTGTTTGAGATGAGAAAGTAGAAGTCCCTGCAGATCAGGGAAATACAACACTCATTCTAAGTCTGAAAGTCCTGTTACAGATACTGACAGTGCTATATTTTCTGTGGGTTGTCTCTCCACATAAATTCCTTCTTCCACTGGGTGAAGACTAAGGTTTAAAAAAAACTCCGTGAAGACACTTGCCAGGAGAAAAGCAACACCCAGCTCAGATCTTCTTTCTTACACGGCCACAGTGAGGAACAGGAAACATTCATTAAAGAAATTACCATAAGGAGCACTGGGCTTTTGAGCTCCAATTTTGCCTCCCTCTCAGTTTTTCTCTTTCCATCCTTGAAAATACTGCTAAAAAGTTTATTGAATTTGTCATTGCTATGGGGAACTCAGTGTCCAGAGGTGTTTTATCTGGTAAGAAGGGCAGCAGGCAACAGCTGAGTTTGTAGATAAGCAATTGCCAGGCTGATGATGCATCTACTTGCTAAAGTTTGGATTTAAAAGTTCACCAACTGCTTAAATCATCCAGGGATCCTCTTTCCATGCTTTACATTGCTGCTTCCATTGCTGCATTTCTACCCTTTCCCAAAATGTAGCATGGAATGTGAGTCATGGGCCAGTCCTTCCCTCCAGGACAGCACGTATCGAAACTTTGAGATCAGAAACTTCAGAGAAATAATATTTCATCTAATGTTTGCCAGTGCTGGACAGGCACCAGGAAATTTGGTTTGCAAGTGATATCAGAAAGGAAGTGAAGAAGTACGAGATTAATTTTGAGAGGGAACTGTGAAGGACCATATTGTTCTGTAAGGGTTGTTTGCATGCCCACAGCACCTGATGAAATCAGAAAAGGCAGATCAGAGATACGCATTTGGCTCTCTGAGAGCGAGCTGGGACTGTCTGCACTGCTCCTGGGTCTCTGCTTCAGCTCAGCCTCCCAAAACATCTCCCAGCCCAACACAAGGGATCCTCCACAAGAGATTCCCCCATGCACAAGGAGCTGGTTGATCACATGTTGGCCAGGAGACCTTGAATAATCTTCTGCAAGAGGCAGCTGGAAAAGAGAAGAAGTGGCTGTTCCCCTGCCCTAACCTGATTAATACAATGCATCTCTCATTTGGAAAGCCTGCTGTTATGTGGGAAGGTGCTTTCTTATCACCTGGTAATTATTGTCTCTTTGGGGGTTTGAAATGGCATGGGAGGGAGAAAAGGGAATTTTAAAATCTCTTCTAATTTTACAGCACATAAAATGCTGTCAGCACATGCTGTGACAGTCTAAGAAAAGCATTTCACCAGCTTCATTTCTTGGCTAAACTCCCTGATGAATCCTCAGATCCTGAGCTTATTTCAAGCAGGAATGATAAGTGGGCCATCTCTGAACCATCCCATGTGGGTTTGTGCTCTCTGTAGCCTGGCAAGCGTGGTGTGGCAGCTCCAACATCATCACACACATCCTTCAAAGACCCACAGATCTGTGATCTCTGTGCTGTCTGTGCCACTCCAACGGCTCTGGGAACTGCAGTAGACAGGGAATCACTAATTCTCCATGCAGCTCCATCATGATAAGGATGTGGATGGAAAGAATAAATCATTTCGTTGGCACCGAAATCTGCACACCTTGCGTGGCTTTACATCCAGGGCATTCATCTTTGGCTTGTGACATAAATCTCCTCACAATACAAACAAGGACAGAACAGCCCCCCAAATATTCTAGACTCCTCTCAGAGCACTAAAAATGACACTTGTCACTGTTTCAGCTCAGTGCAGTGTTTTCCTCAACATTCTTTCCCTATATTTCACTTTTTTTCCTTCTTTTTCTAAAGCTAATATGAAGATCTTCTCTTCAAATCCAGAAATGAAGTTTCCAAACCCCAAATTTGTTGGCTTAATCAGCCACAGGTTTATGTACCACCTTCCTGGGACATAAACACTGGCTCCAGGGATTCAGAAGCAGCACAATAAATTTGATCTGGACTGAAATTAAACAATAAAAGAGGAAAGCAGAGCAATCTTCTTATGCCAACACCATCCCTAAAGAAATGCTGCATCCAGCAAGGACATAAGCCAAGAACTGGAGGTGGGGGAAACGTTCCAGGTGTTCCAAGGAGGATAAAAGAGTTGGTGATGCTTCAGCACTTGTCAGGTTTGGTTTAACACAGGTAACTGCACAAAGGGCTGGAAGGGAGGGTGCTGCAGAAAGTCATTCAGAGCTGAATTTCCTTGCTCCTTAAATACCTACTGATTTCCTCATGCTGGCCTGGAAGATGGGCACTGAGACTGGTTGTTTACAGTGACAATGCAAGAGGAGTTTTAGGAACTAGATGGAAAAAAAGGTGTCTTAAAAATATTCACCATCTCCTTTCGACAAAGACAGCAATTAGATCAGGTAAAGCATGTCTGAAAGTGCTCATTCACCTCAGAGAAGTGTTTAGTGCTCATCATTCACTTCCACGCAGCTGAGACTCTCCCATTTAGACATTTACTGACTTTGGTAGTAGATTTTCTCAGAACTTCTCTTATGAAAAGAAAAACTACTGAAAACTCATACATATATTGCATCTCCTACACTGAGGCAGATTTATCCTCTGTGCCATTTCCTTTTCAAGTACAAAATGAGCTCCCCAGGAGCAAACTGAGTGAGCAATATTTAACCACTGGGTAGTCAAGTGAAGACTGCTTAACTGATGCTCTCCTTGCTACCAAACCATAAAACCTTAAATCCCAAGTTTGCCGTGAACAACTGTGTTGTAGAATAAAAAAAACCCAACAAACCCAAAACCAAAAATCCCAAAACAAACAACAGAAAAAAAAAAAAGATGCTTGAAGGGGGAGATAAGCTGCACTGGACTTCAAAGAATCCAAAGTGCATGGAAAAGTGTCTTAAATTTGTAACACTTTTCAAAGGAATGCAGCTTTAGACTTCCTCTGCCAAGCAATAATGAGCTCCTGACCTGTATATCAAATGTGGGAAAGGTGATATGGTGAAACTAGAGTTGTTTTCTTTGATAGATGAATTAAAAGGTAACTTCACTGGTTTTTTAAAGGTAGGGTGAAATATTGATTGCATTTGAGGAGCAGTGAATTATGTTTTATGGCAATAAAACCTTCCTGTGCACATCATGAATGGGGTACAGAAAAGCTACACAGTATTTTTGAAAAATATGTTAGCTTGACAGTTTAGACCTACTTTTAATTTAATGTGAACGTGAAAAAATCTGTACTGCAACATAAAACCTCTGCACAAATGAGCATCCAAATCCTGAAGCCTCTTCTCGAAGAAAAATAAGCAATTACTTAACAGTTCCACTGGAAATGCTCATTTTGGAGCAGTGCCTCAAGGGACTCAGTAAGTGCTGTTCTATTAAGCTCTAACACTTTGTTCCTGTTTTACCCCATGAATTTTATTTTAAAACAGTGCAATAGGGAAACCCAGTCTGTGTCCAACTGCTCTGTCCCCTCCCCTTCCCAGAGCAATGCCAAATGGCAAAGACCTTCTGGAAGACCTGCAGTTCTTCCTTCAGGAATGCATTTGCCACTCCTGAAGGAATGAAATTCCAGAGGTGGGTCAGACCTTACCTCTGGACAAGATAGGAGGAGAGCAATTAAAAAAAAAAAAAAAAAAGGAAAAAAAGCTTTTTAGGAGGCAATAAAATGTGATACAAAGGTCCACAGTGCTACATTCTAATTATCTGTTCACAAAATACAACTTAATAATTCTGTACAGTTCCTCTTTTGCTTGGATTGCAGTGGTGGTTTTCCAAGCCCATCCAAGCAGCCCATCCATCTTTAAGATGTGATAAAAGGCTTTCCTCACTTGTTTTCAGTCACAGAAGCAATTGAGAAGTGGGAACCTCTGGCATTATTGCTAAAGATGGACACGTTCAGAGGGTGATTTGGTCTCTGCACCTTTCTCTGTTGACCAGAAGTGGAGCTGAGAAGGCTTTGAGCAGTCATCACTCAGAGGTGGCTCAAGTTCAGCGAGATAAATCCCACCTCATATGGACAAAACTCCCCTTGTTTTGGATCTTGCGGTTCAATGCTACAGTTTTCTAGCACTGGGCCTAGAAGAATTCAAAGTAATAAAATCTGAATGAAATTGTACATTCTTTGAGGATGGGTGTGGTGTGGCAGGGTCACCTGAGGTGCACACAGACCATGCAGCAAGCCACAGCCTGAAGAGAAGTTCATACTTGCTGAGTCTGGACTTTGGTCCCTCTATGATTTTAGCAGGTGCAATGATGGATTAATACCAACAAAAGAACATTTCGGGTCTTAGGAATTAGATCCTTTCTGCTGAAGTGGCATCTGGAGGTTCTGTACAGCGCTGGCTTCAGTTACAGCAGCAGAAGCCTCAGGCAGAGACCCAGAGCCTCGTTGGTGCTGTGACTGAAAACAGCACCTTTCCAAAATTCCTGCGAGCCAAGGCTGGGAAGGAACAGTGTCAGAATAAGAAACTGGAGGCTGGCTGCAGGATCCAAGCCAGGCAGTGAGGAGACTTCAAAGAGCACAACAAAAAACCCCAGTGACCGATCAGAGCCCGAAGGAGCGATGACCACAGCGAGCACAGCAAGGTGCTCCTGACTCCTGTATAAAGGAGGGCAGTGAAGGTGCTGAAGGGTCTGGAGGGGAAACCATATGAGGAGAGGCTGAGGGCACTTGGTTTGTTCAGCTGGAGAAGAGGAGACTGAGGGGAGACCTCATTGTGGTCTTCAATATCCTCAGGAGGGGCACTGGAGGGGCAGGCACTGATCTCTTCTCTCTGGTGGTAAGACCTGAGGGAATGGCCTGAAGCTGTGCCAGGGGAGGTTTAGTTTGGATATCAGGGAAAGGTTCTTCCCCCAGAGGGTGCTGGGCACTGCCCAGGCTCCCCAGGGAATGGGCACGGCCCCGAGGCTGCCAGAGCTCCAGGAGTGGACAGTGCTCTCAGGTGGGATTGTTGGGGTGTCTGTGCAGGGACCGGAGCTGGACTCAGTGATCCCTGTGAGTCCCTTCCAACTCAGGGTATTCTGTTTCTATGATTCTGTAAATCCTATCCATAGCAAAACCAGAGATTCCCCATCCCTGGCAGTGTTCCAGGCCAGGATGGCTGTGGCTCTGAGTAACCTGATCTAGTGGGAGGTGTCCCTGCCCATGGAACTGAACGATCTTTAAGGCCTCTTCCAACCCAAACCATTCTGGGATTCTCTGATGAGGGAGTTCACAACTGAACCTTCATTTCCCCCACTGTACCTCACAAAGAGAGATTTGCTACATAACAGTTCCCAAATGAAATGTTAGTGAGTAAAAGATGACTTTACTGTCACGGAGCTACAACATCCTGGAGTAGTTCCCATTAATGGCTTTTAAAATTAAATGATTACCAAGATTTTTTTTTTTTCTTCTCAGCGATCTGATCTTAATTATATCATGTGAAATGAGATCATTTGATGCACCACCCTCAAACTCTTCTCCTCTTAAAATAGAATCTAAATCTTTCTATAGATAGAAGATTCTTTAAGTAATTACACATGAAGTGTTTAGGATAAAATGTCTTTTCCTTTCCTGTGCAGAAGGATTTATCTTTGGATTAATCAATAGAAGAAGGTTAGCAGATTATTCTAATGACAGTACAAAGGTAATTAAAATTTGTTCTCGTTATTTTTGAAACATGAAGGAGATGCATCATGTAACAGTTTCTTCTGGTCATCATCTGTGAAAAGCAGTTAATCACTGTAATTAGCTGTTACATGACTGCACATCATGAATATATCAGGAAGAAACATTTAACTTCAGAGAATTACTCAGGATTTAGTTCAGTCTGAGAGAAGAATACAGCTCATTATCTCTTTAAACAGATTTACAGTGCAAAATGCATATGCCAATGACTCCAAGGGCCTCTGTAACCTTCCTACTGAAATAATTTATGAAAAACACTCACAGGATGCTTCAGACTGCAGGAAATGCTGCTTGAGTACAAGTGACCACAGCCAGTTTACAAACCCTCCTCTAAATCTATTTTCTCCTTATTTTTAACCACTTTCTTTCCACTTACACTTTTTTCCATCCTGAAATAGTGTTGTTCATGCTCTGTTGAAGTGACTGGTCTCAGAACTGAAACACTGAGTTACACAGAATTCGTAGGAGGGTTTGGGGAGCCAGAGAGTAGCAGTTTAACAGAAAATTTTCCCTGTGATAACTGTGAGGGGATTTGATTCACAAATGCTGCTGAAATGGTGGAAACTGAAACTCCTGAAGTTGAATGGAGAGCGTTTAGTGAAGGGAAGCTTGGAGGTGTCACAGTTCCTCAGCAATGGCACCAGACTGGAAACTGAGATCTCAGCTCTGCAGCCACGTTAGAGAAGGCAGAAACACACAGTCAGCCTTTAGAGCCCTGTGGGATTTTAAGGACCATGCCAAACAGGGTATGTCATGGCAAATGATATCAGAAACTTCAGGGAAGTTTAAAAATGTTTGCAGGGAATCATGATAACCACAGATCATCCCTTTGTTTCAATGAAAAATGATCATTTTTGATATTCTTTGAAGTGAGACAACTAAACTGGAATTTCACATAAAAATAACATCAGTTTAGTCTGGTGTCTCTATTTTGGGAAAGGATATCTGCTACAGGCAGAGAGAATTTCTTCATGACTTCACTGAGAGATAAAAACGTCTCTGAGTCAGCACTCTGAATCCTGACTGTGTTCTGAGACTGAAAACCAGGGAGTGCATTAAGCCATAAACCACAGGCTGGATTTAAAACATTTCCCCTAGTGTAACATACAGTCAGAGATCAGACTGAATGTATCTTCCAATTCAAAATTCCATTCAAATGCCCTAGTTTGCCTTCTGGAAGCCTCTCCCTAGGACAGCAGCCCGTGCTCTGCAGCGGTCAGCCCTCATAACTGTATTTCCAAGCTTGAAGGATTTTGAAAGAAAAATATCAGGATGAATTTTCCTGTATTTATTTGATATCTCCCTGGGATGGGTTGGCCTCGGCTGACTGCTAGGTGCCCACCAGACCTCCTGTTCCCCTCCTCTCCTCATCAGGACAGGGGGATAAAATAATATGGAAACCTCATAGGATGAGATAAAGGCAGTTTAATGAGTAATTAGCAGTTTCATTAATTAATTTGGCTCTGTCAAACACAGGGGCAGCCCCTGACCACCTCTTCTCACAAAACCCACTCCTGCAGCCCTCTGCTATCAAACCTCTGCCATGTTAACCCAGTACAGCTCCTCTCTTTCCTCTCTGGCCTCCCTAAGCCTCCCAGTAGCTGCCTGGGGCAGAAAATACTTCCCAGAGTTTGTTTAGAGTTTATAAAAAAAAATTTTAAATCTGGTCCTTAAGCCCCACAGCACTGCCAGAAAAATTAAGGTAATTTTACCATCAGTAACCAACAATCTTGTCCACACAGAAAGAAGCAAACAAGTGCTGGTTTAATGGACTTGATGATCCCAGAGGTCTTTTCCAACCTTGATTATTCTATTATTTTATGAAGAAAAGACTTCAACAAACACCACCACAGCAACAAGCCACAGTGTTGCAACAAGAAAAAGAAAATCTCTTGCCTGATCATGCAAAAAAAGACGAAATCAAGTCTTCTGTGAATCATTTCTTTGCACGTATTCATGAGATTCATCTGAGCATTCAGGACACTGTTACTACCACAGCTGAGATCTACTCATTAAAAAAAAAAAAAAATCTTTGTGGATATACTAGCACTCCCAAAAGAACACAGAAATGTCTCGAGATCTTTCTCCCTATCAATGACCTGATGGTCTTATTGAACTCTTTCACGCAAAGTTTCTCATGCCGAGCTTCCTGCCAGACCCTTGTGTCTAAGGCAGGTTTGTGTGAACTGTTATTACACAGCACCACTCCTTCATTGCAGAATTACACGTATTACGTGCAGCCAAACTGCATAACCCGTGTAATTGGCTGGTCTCAGTGAGTGCTGGCAGTGAAGGCAGCTGTGCAGGGTGAGCAGAGGGGAGAGCTGGGACACCCAGCAGGAGCAAGGGCGGCACCTGTCAGACTGCCTGGCTGCAGCCCTCTGTCCCGGCCTGGAGCGTGGCTGGCATCAACATGAACTGCAGGCACTCCAAAATGCTGATTTCCTGCAAGTGCTCCTGTGAGCTGATCCACAGCTGGGTGTGTGAGAGCTGGGAGGGGCAGAGACACAAACTCAGCTCCGGAGGCTGGCAGGCTCACCGAGCCATCAAACCCCACACTGCTCAGGAAAACCTGAGCCCTCTCCTTTCCTCTTTTATTTTCCTCTTTTGTCCCTCCTTGTCCTGACAGTAGCTTTATTTCTCGTTCTACTCCTCGTTCCTTTAAGTATAAACCCCGATTCTGCACTTTCTGGACCCAGAATGAAGCTGCTGGTTTCACTCTTGCTCCAATTCTTGCACTTGTGGGCTGCCCAGCCCCTGCTGACCCTGTCACACCCTGCACTGCTCACACACCAAGTGTCCCCTGCACCCATGGGGCTGACACCAAGAAGCCTTCAGGGAATCAATCCATTGTTATTTAGGTTTTAGGTTTTATTTAGGTTTTAGCACGAAAAAGGCAACGCAGAGCCTGATCAAAGGTTGTTTCCTCCTTCCCTTGTCTCACATGATTTTGCCTGAGAGTTTGAAATTCCTCTTCGCCTGTGCTACAAAGTTGCATGATGCATTTGAAGTGTGCTTTTAGGACAAAAAATAAAAAGTAATTGACAAAATAAAACTCAGCTCATGGAAAACGAAGCCAACCTCCAGTGATAAAGCAAGACAGTTCACTAATTTATCTTCACGGGATCAAGGAATGAAGCCAAATGCACTGGATGGGATCTGACAGCGGGATGTGTATTATACTGGAAAATGTAGCCTAGGAAACAAACCTGCATTGCAGGAAAGAGCAGCAAATAGCTGAATAAATGTGATTGTGATCACTGAGCACTTGATCTGGCACACAGAAAACCTGCAGGTGCCACAGACCAGCAGGTCTGCACCAAGAGAGCAAGGCAGGAAAACTGAGATACAGAGCTGTGAAATCTTATGGCTAAACTCACAAATGTATCGGTGACTGTACTCATCACTTACACAAATTAAATATCCCAGCTCGTGGTGGATACTTCTGCAGTTCTGAAGCTATTAATGAAAGTGTCTCTGGTTTTCCCAGACCACACAAACCGGTGCTTTCCATTCAGCTCACATCTCCATATCGAGAACAGAAGATTTTTGCTGCTGAAAGACAGACCTGGAGAGAACACTATTAAGACACTGAAATCCAGCTGCCTGCTTAGCACTCTGTCCATCCAGAAGTCTTTGTATGGAAACTCATAAAAAGCACTGCAAAACACAGATTCTCCCCTCAAAACTCTCCTGCCTCAGGCCCAAAGAAATGAATGACACTGAGGAATAAAGGTGACGTGTTAGCAGGGAACTTCCTGCACTCTAAACCAAAAAAAGGAGAAGTCTTTACAGAGCTGGAAAGCTCCAGAGTCCCTGATATATTGGAGTTAATTTACAAAGGGCAGGACTGAGGGATGGGAGCCTGAAGCAGCTCGCCTGGGGCCAGCTGCAGGGTATGAACAGGTCTCCTTTACTGCCTGCTCTGACAGAAACAATCTGCATTCAGCATGGAACTGCCTCCATCCCTTCTCTTTCAACCTGGCACAGCCACAGACGCTGCTCTTGGCTGCAGCAGGGCTCCAGAACAACCCCACATGGATGGGCCGGATGGATCCGTGCCAGCTGAGCTCAGGGCAGTCCTGGAACTCACACTGAAGGCAACACAGCCAGAACCAGAACGGTTCTAATGTCAGGCTGTGGTCCTGTCATGTGCCTGCCCACCAAATCAGAGACAGAAAAAAAAATAACGAAGGAAAGCAGTTTATGAGCATCTCTTCTCATAGAGAAATGGGAAGGGAGAAGGTTCTTAGGCCAAACATGCTAAAAATCAAGCTGCACATCCCCTTTTCATTTACAAGACAAATACTTTGGGTCTGACATTTTCTTCTGTTGGGTTTTAGTTTGCTCAGGGGCTCTGGTGGCCCTGCAGTCGGGAATTGTGTCTGTTATCCTCGGCTGCCTGCCTTGGGTGTGGGACAGTATCACTCTTACCCTTTACATCTGGTATTTAACCCTCAATTCCCTTCTCTCACCCGCTGTTCTTTGGAGTGGCAACTCAGATTCTTGCCTGCTGTGCCACAGCTGGCAGTGAGGCGCTGCAGTTCTTCCCCACAAATGCCTTCTGCATGTTTCCCAGAGGTTTGGCCCATCCCTCTGCCCCTTCCCATGGCAGAGGTGTCAGGTCTAGGTGATCTTTAAGGCTCCTTCCAACTCAAAACATCCTTTGATGCTTTGATTTGAAACTTCCAGCACTTAAAGTTCACCCCAAGGAAGCTATTTTTATCCAGTCCTTCTACCTCGAGCAGATAGCTTCCATGAATGAGCCATCACTGAGTCATTGACATTTCAGGATTAAATCAAAGCAATTAGCCCTGCCTTTTCCAGCTGATTTTCACTGAGGTAACACGGCAACCAGACAAAGGTCAGTGTCCCGTGAGCATCACTTGATTTCCCTAAAAGCAAGCAAAGGATGAACTAAACCAAGTAAAATGGTACAGGAAAATCACATATTAGACATCAACAGGTAAATGGAATCAAAACAAGAACCTGGAACTACTCTCAGTCTGTTGCACATCAGGTAACACAAATTCTTCATATAAAAAACACCATCACTAAGTCACAGGTGTCCATGAAAACCAAACAGTTGGTGATAGAGGCCACTAAAGGATCCATTTGAGATCTGTAGGGATACCACAAAAGCACAGAAATGCCTGGTTAGAAGGAGCAGGAGAGTTCATCTGGTCCAAATTGCAATATCATATTGCCACACCAGGTTTATTTTCACCAAAGCAAAGCCAGAGCTGCTTCAGTTCCATGTTCAAAATCGCTAGAAACGCTTCCCTTCAAGAAGGAACTGATAAAATCACAGCGAAGTTTTCAAAGCTACTCATGAACCTAAAGACTCACACACACATAACTGAGCTACCACAGAGAAAGCAGTTTCTGCCCCTGACTTTTCAGGAGGTGAATTTTAGCTCAGGTGCACCAGAAGCTGAGTGCACATGCAGCCGATTTTCACCTGGTCCCAGAGCAGCAGTGACTCATTCACACCTACCCCATTCATGCCTCTTTCTGTGCCTGCTCAGGGGCTGGGAAAATGAGAATGAGAGAGCCTAGGAGACAGAATGCACTGAAGGCAGACAGGAGACAGGCAGTTATCTGACCAGTCCAAGAAGTGATGAAAAAATAACCCCCCAGATTCTCCTGAAGCCCTGTAATTGCAGTGAGCGTGGTCAGGTGCTCATCTGCAATCCCAGGAACTCAGCCATGGATTTGCAGCTGAGACCTAACAGAGAATCAGCAAAATAGGAATCCCTAGGAAAGGCTTTGCACCTGTTTGCTGAAAATTCCAACTATTGATTAGCACATTCCTGGTTTCAGGAGAGCTTTTTACGTAAACATGGGGTGAATCACACTGCTGTGATGTCTGTGCTCCTCTGACACACTCACCTCACTGGGTCAGCTCAGAGACCTTTCCATCCCCCTCAGCATTCACAGAAGGAATAAACCAAAAGTGTTCATGGAGAATAAAACTGCTGTGATTACTGTTGCTGCTTTTTTGGTTTTTTTCCCCAGGAGAAACATGCAGTGAACACAGGAGAGATGAAGAGATTAAAAACAGATTAGGATGATAAAAATACATCCAGACTGAGAATGGGTTTGTAGGTGGACAAGGACGACTTAACTAAGTGAAAAGACCTCTGTGGGGATCCTTTAGCTTTCCCCAAGAAAGAATAAGAAGCAGAAAACCAGAAAAATCCAGTATTCTATTGCTACAGTCTGTCCTTGGAACTGGGCAATGCAGTGAACCACCACAACTGCACTTGGATTATCCCTGTTCCTTCTGAGACAGGCTTGGAAACAGAAAGCAGATCCAAGTGGCACTTTGTTCCCTCACTTTCACACAAAACAAAAGCCTTCTGATTTTTGGGCTGCAAAGGAGTCACAGGCAGCTCTGGTGGAAATGTGCATCTTCAGACAGGCCTAACGAGAGGGAGAGATTTGGTAATTAATGACAGTCACGGGGCAAGTGGTGAGTTTATACAGGAGGTTTATGTGGAGTGGGAAATTCAGAAGTTTGGATTAGATGGCCAAAATTAACCAAAATGTGGGTCTGTGGGATCCTGGCTTCCCTCAATACAAAGTGTTCTCAATGAAGAATGAAAGGGGTTTTCTCCACAAAGGCCTTGTGAGCTGGAGATGGGGTCACTGTCCCCACACAGTCAGGGTGCACTCGTGCCTGGGATTTGTCCAGATCCCTGCAACTCCACCCAAAATCTCACCATCCACCTCCTGAAAAGAAAAATAAGCCCTTGAAGAAAAGGGCTTCCCAAGTCAGGGGTCTTTCTGTCCCCCAGAGCTCCTGCAACAGAAAAAACTCCCACCAGGAGGAACCTGTGAGGAGCTTTCTCTGGGAAAACACTGGGAAATCTCTCTGAAGGTCCCTCTTTCTCACTTTTCTCTTCATTCCCAGCCTTTCACTCTGCTGTGCTGGAAAGGAACAGGGTGCCCCCTCATTATGATTCCTACAAATCCATTTCCAGCAACCAAACTCCCGTTTTCCACACTGGTTCCCACACAGAGATCGGCGTTTTCAGTTGTTCAAGTGTATAAAGATCAGCACAGAAACAACAATCCTTGAAATCCTTCTGCTTCCAAACTCTGCATCAGCTGCTCCACTTGCAGAGCAGGAATCAACGTGGAGCCTGGAGATCCTGCTACAAGTCCTGACTGCTCATCAAGTACTCTGAAACACATAAATGCTGATGTTTCAGGGATTACTGGCATTAATTCAGCAATTCCTAAGTTAAATAAAAATTCTTAGAAATGAGCAAAAGAATCCCTAGGAAGCCACGTCTAAGTTTAGTTAAAATGGTGATGATGCACTAGCAAAGTAATTTCCTATTTTCTGTGTCTGTCTCATTTCCATAACACATTTTCTGTTTTTCCAAAGCTCCGTTTGCTCCCTGGCTGCCTGAGGAGGATGCAGCTCCTCTGCACTAATCCTTCTGTCACAGCATGGTCAGTGCTTTCCAACCACCAGGGGTTTGGGACAATACAACCACATTGGGAAAGGTTCTTCCTTCTTCTGTGTTCCCAGGGAAAACTCTTCATGAGACTTGAAATTTTTTTTTTTTTTTTCTGTTGGGTTTTTTGTTTTTTTAAATACTGAGTTTCTATTCCTATAATTTGCTTCAAAGTATTGCTTCTCCCAGCACAAGTCTCATATGGAGCAGCATCTGGCCCTCTGTTATTCCCAGCACTGCAGAGAAAGAAGTCAGCATAAAGCAATCCGAGTTTTATTGATTTTATGAATTTGTCCCAAGAGCTACCAATTATGAACTCCAAGAATAACATCTGAGGGGAATGAAAACCGCACTGCAAAAAAAGAGAAAATATCCACTAAAAATCCATTCCCCTCCAATTTCCATGGGAAACCTTATTTCTCATCAACTTCTCAAGCTGCTAAGAATGGCTGTTCTAATCTGGGTGTCAAGTCTGGATGTTGGGGTCCAAAACTGAACAGGAGATTCCCTTTCCCAGGACAGCAAACCTTGGGCAAAGCCTTGAATGACTGTCAGAGACTGAGAATTTAATTTGGAAGAGGATGCAGCTTAGAGTTCTGTTCTCCCAAGCCACAGAAATTGCAAAGATTCACCATTCTATCAACAGCAAAGATCATGGCAGAGCACAGAGGGAAACCTAAAGAACCTAAATCTGACTAATTTAATTGACTGAATTGCTCTGCAGAACAGGAGCCACAGGCAGGTCACAGCTGAGGTGGTACTGCCCCACTGTTAACACACCTGTGAGTTATTCCTGAGAAGTGGGAGCACCTGGAACATCTCTCAGGTACTGAGGGAAAGTCCAACAGTCCCTGCCAGGGGACAGCACCCAGGCAGGAGACATCAGACTGATGCAAAGGGAAGCAGTGCAGGGATGAACACGCTGTGTCCAGCCAGCAGCAATCCCTGCACCATCCAAGGGCAGCTTCTTGTTGGCTGCTGAGGCTCCTTTGATCGATTTGTTTCACCCCTGAACGGCTGCTTTGCACGGCTCCATGTCCTCTACCAAAACAAAGCTGAGCACTGCCCTCCCCTCAGCTTTTCAGAGCAGCCCTGGTAAAGCAGGCACCCCCACCTGCTCTCGGTTACACCCCACAGAAGAGGGGACACAGGATCCCTCCCAGAACATCCTCCTACTCCTTCCCCCGTGTCCTTGTCCCTGCTCCACCTCAGCGCGGCTCTCTTGCCGTGCAGCAGGATGGGGAACAGCTCTGTCCTGGCGCAGCCCCAGGTGCGGGGTCACCCTGCAGCCATCCCTGCCTCGCCCCGCAGGTGGCTCCGAGCAGCGCCGGGGGACAGTGGCTTTACCTGCACTCTAAGTGACACCCTGTGGCTGCCAGGCGGAATGGCGGGTGACCATTCCCTCGGTGACACTGTCCCCCAGCTTCTGTGACAACAGCCAGAGGCTGGAACCCCCCGAGTCGCAGAGAATCTCAGGTGTTCAGCGACTGGGGCGAGAACAGCCCCGTTCCACCTTCCCCTCATCACACCTCAGCCTCCCACAGCTTGTCTGGATGGAAAACGGGCCATCAGGCACAATAAAACCAGAAATCCCACATCCATAACGGTGTCCATGCTGGATGCAGCTGGGTGGGATTTTTTCCTCTCATTTTGACATGGTGAGATGAGGATTTGTAATATATTTAATTCTTTCCCTTCCCCATCTGCTCCTGAGCCATTCCCCTCTTCCTCCCCGGGCTCCAGAAGCACACGATTTTGCGAGTATCGTCTAACTCCAAATTTGTGGAAAGAAATGGACTTCAGTCCATCTGTTTGCCAGCTGGAAGTCGCTGCCAGCTCAGACAACAGCTCAGTGTCTCCTGCAAGCTCCAGAGAGGTGGATGGGGCAGCTGCCTTAGGGAAAGAAAGACTCACAAAGAAGCCTCCAAAATAATGTGGGCAACCCTGTGTATCCCAAAGGCCCAAGGTTAACGGCCCTCTCCAAGATGTGCCACAGCTCAGGTCTGATTTTGGTGGAGAATCAGGAAGGTTTGGTGCAGAATGGCAGCAGCAGTTCCTGGCTTTGGTAAAGTTTGGGTGATGTTTGCCTCAAAAGCCAAGCCTAACCTGAAGAGAACCCAAATCAATTACAACAGGATCATAGCAAAGGCCCCTCATAACTTATTAGCCAAGGCCGAAAGTACTAATCAGTGTTTAATTGGCTGGAGGAAAGGTCCTTGAATGCTGACTGAAGTAACATTAATGATCCTCTTATTTTACTACATGCAATTAACTTGTTTTCTGGGCTCAGTGAAGACATCACACATTTCACATGATGAGAGTAGTGGGAGCAAGAAAAATGGATTCTTTTCATTCCTCCTTGTAAATATTTTTTCCAACACTCTTCTTCCAAACTGCAAAATCAGAGCCATCTCGTACCACAAATTATAGCTCACAAAGGAAAGACAAAAAAGAAGAAGAACTTGAGGGGAAACAAGCGAAGCCTCTCCCATCTGTGCACGACTGAAATCCAGAGCTTCCCACCGTATTTGTGGAAGATGTGTGTGTATTTGTGTTTCTTTTGCAAAGCCAGCAAGAGAAAAGGAACAAAAATGGTTGCAATCTTAATCTGGATGCAGAGCAATTGGAGACAAGCTGACCTAATCAACTGCAGACTTGATATCCTCAGAGAGAACCTTTACGAGCTTAAAAATGATGTTTTATTTCCTCCCCCAGAATTCCAATTCTGGACTTCTTTTTTTCCACTGTCGAGTTTGTTTCATTTCTCATCAGTCTCCTTCCTTTAACTTTCATGTACTCTTGACTTCCTAGCTGAAAATACTGTGTTGGCCCCCAGTATGGCTAATACATGGCTACTGCAAGGCTGCAGACTTTTTTAAAGAAACAAAGTCTTTTTCTAATGACTCCATAATTAAACTTGGCTACAAAACATTTACTTTTATCCCAAATCCCCTGTCATTAAACAGTGGGATAAAGTCATCCTTATATCTAACAAGGCTACAGAAGACAGACAGGGTGAGAGTAGTTTTAGGGTTTCATAGTAATTTTTGAGTCTGGAAACACACATGCATGCCCATGATGGGCTAAATTTTATTTCTCTCCAGTAATGATGAAAGGTCACCAGAACTTAAGGGGTCTCTGTCATTGACAGCAGGACTTTGCTTTTAAAAATGTGGCCTTTAGAAATCAAGCCAGAAAAACCTCTGGGGAACAAGTAAGGCATGTGAATGTGATCAACAGAAGTGGTCAAGACACTAAAATACATGAGATAAAACACAAGTGAAAATGTTAATTGAGCCTCTAGGCCAGCCACTTTTATAAGTGCACATTTCTGTAATTATCAGGACAGAGCTTGCCCACAAAACATGAACAAGACTCTGAGCCCAATGATTTCCTAGCAAGGCTCATGTTTTATGTGCAGGCTGGAGCCACATCTCCAGGAGAACTTAGAACAGTAATTAATCAGAAGGGAAAGCAGCAAAGGTTAGATTTCCATAAAAGAATGGGGGTTTAACCTATGAAAATTAGCTCTTTTAAAAATGGAATCATCCCTTTAAACCCTTTCAAAAGAGGGGAAACGCACACCACAAGAGCTATTAATTCACTTCTTCACGCTTCTCTCAGCACACAAAAGATTATTTCTCTGTGTTCAAGATGAGACAGCCGTGAACTGCAGGAATTTTTCTCTCAGTGTGAAGCAAGCCCTGCCAACGGGTCCAGGTGTGATCCGTGTGCCAGGGGCTCCTTGTCCCCTGCCCATCCACAGGAACAACAGCCCCGTTGCTAAGCCACCAATCCTCTCCAAAGCGTTCTCACCAGGCAGCTGGGTGTAGGGCCAAGGAAAAGGTGGTGCACAGCCCCTCAGAACCAGGAGGAACCAAGCTCCCATCAGGGCAAGGTTAGCAGTGATTGTGCGCCTGTTTTCAGCAGCAGTGCCTGGAGAAGGTGAGGAGGATGCTTTTTGTGATATCCACAACACTCCTGTGAAGTGGCTGTTTCAGTCCAAGAGCTTCCCTGCACTGAGAGGGAGGGGGATTTGCAGGCAGGGAGTCAGAGCTCCACAGACCTTTTGTTCCTGTCGATGACAAAAGCAGTTTGATCTCAATCCCCAGGTGTGGGATCGGCTCAGCACAACACACGCCCAGGGATGGATTCGGCTGCCTGAACACGGCATTGGGTCGTTTGTCACTGAGCATCTGCAACACCTGTGTGGCCTGGGAGACAAAACACAAACCTACAACAAGGCTGGGCCCTCAGAGAGAGGAACAAAACACCCCTCAGTATATCAAACAGCACCAGCACTTCTGCAGGGGCTGCTGAGCTCCGCTGAACGTTTTGGCTGAGCTGAGTAACTCCCTGCGCTTCACTCCCTCTATCAATTAGAGCTCCACTGACTTGTTTTAGAGCTTAAATACTTAGATTAGCTGTTGCTGTTACTTGGAAATACCTAGATTTGTGGGGTTTAATCTGCAAGACCTTCTAAATGCCTCGAGCTCCTGCCTGCAGCCCAGAGCAAAGCAAGCGGCCCGTGACGGATGGGTGTCACCACTGAACAGCCCCGGCCACAGCAACTGTTTGAGACAAACTCAAATCAGACAGTGGAGGCTACAAAAGTCAACTCTTCGTGTCCATCAGATGAACATTTAACCCTGGATTTCCCCCTTGCCCAGGGAAATGTAGGGGAAGTGTCTTGAAATTCACACTTCAGCCTGTACCATGCTCGCAGTATGTGCTTGTACAACTGCTTTATGGCAAGCAGCAAAACCAGGCTCATTACAGGCCATTTGCTGAATTAATCAAGCTTCAGGATATCCTAATAAGTGAATTAATATGTTTCCTAAAACAAGACTAAAAGCTTCACACTGTCAAAGCATAAACACATCTAGAGGGCAGCAATGATATTGTTATTTTTTGCTAAATATAGAACCTGAGCAGAGACAAGTGCACAGTCACACATTGCACCAACAAAGACTTTTTTTCCCCCTGTTTCTTTTAATTTTCTTTCCCCTTTGAGAATAATACATAAGCTTTGGGACAAAATTGCAAAGTTGTGAGTGGATAGCATAATTCTCAGTTCCTTGGTCAAAGAGCATTTTGCCCATATTCACAAATCATACCACAGCATGATTTGTCAACATGACTTTATTTCCCAAATAAAGAGGGAGGGAAAAACCCCCAACATATCACCAAAATAACAAAGTGTCAGGGATGAAAAATCCTCACAGACTGACAGACTTTATTTTATGAATCCAGCTGAAACTTATCTGAGTCACTCAGCAGCTCCCAGGAGACACAGAGAAACACAGACCCAGGCACAGAATCACCACGGGAATTTCTTGCAGTTAGGATGGAAATATTTTATGCAAACAGTTTATTCTAGCATGGCAAACAGGAGGGGAGTTTTTTAAGCACAAGTTCTTATTCTTGGGGTTTGTTTTTTTTTTTGCCTCAAATACCTTTTCATTAAATTTTGGTGGCATATTGCAGGGTTTGACAGCATTCCCCATCCGAGTGAGAGTGAACATCAAAGCACGAGAAGTGACAAGACGGACACAAAGCAGGGCAGGTCCATCCAAAGCCTTTGATGAGCTGATCTTTGGAGGAACCTCCTTGTCTCATTTTGTCTTGAATTCCATCCCTACATGCACAGAGACTACAGTGAGGTGCTGAAATAGCCCCATGAGCACCAAAACCTGGCCATGGATCAGTGTCTTGTGCTTCACTGAGTTTTTCATAAGCTTTTCACACAGTTTTGGGCGCTTCCCAGTCTGGATTTACCAATGTTTACAATGCAAAAGCTTTCCTTGACAGGGAATGCGACTGGGTTCATTCCCTCCAGCTGAAGAGCTGCTTTTAGGAAATTGGTGGGAACTTGGAATCTTTGAGAGCCTGATTTCTAAAACTGAAAAAGAAATCACTGAAACTGATCCAAATTTTTTGCACACGTTCAAATGAGAAATATACTCCCAGATATACAAAATATACTCACAGGTATACAAAATATACTCACAGATGTACAAGATATACTCACAGATATACCAAATTAATGCAAAGATAAGCTGTACTTCCTAAAAGGTGGCAGCTCACAAACAGGGGATGCCTGACAGTATAAAAAATAGCTGAGTTACAAGCTAGAGCTGGATAAGCTCTTAGCAGGAGAAAGGCAATGCAAGGTGCTTTTTTCTAAATTGGTCTGATTTTGCTCTCAAAAAAAAAAAAAAAAAAAGTCAGTATAATATAACAAACCATCATTTCTCCCTCTGCCTCATCAAAATGCAAAACAAAATAGAAGAAAACTACATGTCCTAGGCAGAAATCTTATGTTGATTCAAGCCTTCCCCTATCAGGCCTTCATTTTGAGGTGTATTATTCACCTCTGAGATTTGCAAGATCCATTTCCCATTCTTTAATCAGTTGTCTGGGCTTATTTTATCATCTGCACGGGGAACACAGAGGAGGTTTTCAGCACAGTGAGCCTCACCACAAATGAGGCAGCCCACAAACCAACTTGGTGAAATCATGCAAGTGATCAGAATGTGTCAATATTTGGTTTTCCCAAATTCTGGACATGTTCTGCATGTAGTAATTACATTTTTCAAATCCCAAAAGAGATTACACCTCTGTATTCAAACCTTAACCTGCTGTCCTACTGCTTTCCCACACTTTAATCACTTAACTGCTATTTCCCAAGGAGCTGCTGATTGCAAAAGTTGCCCAATTTTTGATATAATCCTTCCCCCTGTTTTCTGCACTACAGCTTGGAGGAACTACACACATGGAACTGTCTAAGATCAGCTGGAGGTAGCTACTCACATTTTATGTTGAAAAGAGAAAAATATCTGTTTTCCCAGAAAATAATGCTTCAGCATTTCAGTAAAGTATTTCCATCAGTCTTTAATTTAATTAACATGCCATTCTTTTAAGAGCACAGAATTTAAGAAAACTTATCAGCACTGCAATATAGGCATCAGCCCCCACTGAGAAGGAGAGGAGCAGGGAAGAACTTTAAATCAGGTCATTGATGAACCAGTGAAAGCCTCCACAGAGTTTAGAAAAACCAAACTGGGGTATTCAATTTTTTTTTCTTTCATACACAGGAAAAACATTTAAATTCACTCCACTGGGTTTGTGATAGGAGTCAGTCATAATGCATTTCTGGTTTTGAACTTCCTTCCCTCCTGTCTTTTGGAGACACAAAAATCAGATGAGAAAAATATTGACAACGCCCACCAAAAAGAAGAAAGGGAAAGGAAAAAAAAGAGGCAGAATACTTTTAGGATCCATTCTGATATACTTGCTCCTCTCTGAGCTGCCCTCAATTTCATTAAATTTTTCTCTGGTCTCAACTGAGACTTGTAAAAGAAGTGACCTACCTGCTGTAGTCAAAGCCAGCAACACCCAGCCCAGTCCATGTTCTCACCTATTTTACTGCAAAGAGCACAGTTCTGAGACTGGAGCACTTGAAGATGATTTTGTAGTTCTCTGAGGCAAACTTTTACTCTGCTCAAAGCCTGGGGTGACAGAAGCTTGTCCCTATGAACAAATCTGCCAGAAGACTTTGTTTCACAGAGCAAATGCACCAAACTTTTGGCCACTTATCTGACTGTGGCACCTAGAGCTGGGGAAAGAATCAATTCACTTTCTACAAGTTTCAAAATAAGATCTAAAACATCAGGGTCATTTATGGGACTTAGGGAGAATGCCGGCCCCACACAATTAACACTACCTGCAAATCAGACCACCAATACCCAAGGAACAGTTTTGGAATGAAATTATCCCTACAGTCAAAACCACACTGAAAAAATGAGTGACAAACAAGCAGGTCCACATATTTGCAACTAATGTTTAAAAACTCCTAATGAAAGGTCCAAAGAGTATTGACAGATAAGGAAAAGGAAATGAGTGCCTGGGTCCCACAGCCTGAATAATAAATTTGTAGTGAGTCATCACGATTGTTTACCTTGAAGAATAAAGCATCCAGGAGATTTCTAAGGAGCCCCCATGCTCCCTTGCTTTGAATATTATTTGCCTCCTAATTTCCTCTCCTGTCTCCCTTGCAGAGCTGATGCAGCTCCAGCCTCAGCAGCCAGTCCCTGATGAAGTTGCTAAAACAGATTCCAGACCTCAGCTTTCTTTCTGTTTAAGATACAACTCCCAGCACGGTTTGTCCCCTCCCTGCTCACACAGCCAGCCTGGAGAAGGGACTGGCCTTTCAAAATACACTTTTTTTAGCTGTATTATAGGAGTAAGTATTTCACGAGCCAAAGGATCTTTAATTATCCAGGTGGCTGCAGCACTGCTCCAAACAGCCTGAGCTGTGCACAGCCACACATGCACAAACACACAAAGCACAACACGCCCGCCCCAGACTGCAGAGGATATTTTCTGCCCAGATCTCCCTAAATGCACTTCAGCAACGAGGGAACAGTGTCCACAAGTCTGCGCTTTTGAGAAATCTGCATCATTCCAGGCAAGAATTTTGAATATACAGGCTGGAATGTGGGGGAAATGTTGATTCCCAAGGAAACAATTCTTTTTTTCTTTTATTATTATTATTATTTTTTTCTTTAATGGAAATAAATTTTGGGTGTCCCCAGGCGCCTTCTGAACACGAGATCTGCGGGAGAAGGAAAGGAGTTTGTACTTACTCGTGGTGTTGTATTTGATCCCATTGAAGAACTCCGGGCAGGGTCTCTCCACGAGTTCCCCCGCAGAGGTTCTGGGCCAGCAGGTCCCGATCTGATCCGTGGTGGCATTGCAGTACGGACCTGGGGTTAAAAAAACCACACGGAAAGCGAAAAAGAAGCAGTTGAGAAAGCACAAAAGCCACACGCTTTGCATCACAAAACAAACCGAATCTCAGCACTTTGAAAGCTTTCCCCGAGCCCTGCACCAGGTAACATTTCCTACCATCAAAGCCCAGGAAAGGGATAGAGGAACTCTCTAAAAAAGTCTCGTGTAAACGATCCAGGAGGCTGCAGTTCACATCAAATTCTTCTAAGACGAACTGAGAGATGGTCACATCCATTATTCCCCCTGGGACTGCTGCACTGGATCAGGACCCTTCACCCCTTTCTGATTATTATTTTTGTGTGTGTGTGTGTCCCGTCTTCTTTTTCCCTTTCTGGAGCCAAAGGAGCATCAATCTGCGGGCACCCTGCAG
>VZTJ01004208.1:306729-346615 GCA_013397795.1 Orthonyx spaldingii | reverse complement strand
GGCCCCCTGCAGTCGGGTGTGTGCGAGCCTCTCCTGCTCGCAGCGTGCTGGCAACTTGGCTGAGAGTCTGCGTCTGCCTGTGCAGTTCAGCCCTCCGAGCTCTTCTTCCCTTTAAATCCAGCGGCTCGGGAGCCAATGGGATCAGGCTGAGCCCGGAGTGAGGGGCTCACGTCTGCTCGGTGTCCCTGAGCTCGCAGCTCCCAGATGCCGCCTCACTTTGCCAGACCGCTGTGCTGCTGCATCTCCCTCCCTCCTCTTCTGCCTCGCCCTCCCTCTCTCTCTGACACACGGAGACAGTTTTATTGTTAGCTCCAGGGATGAGCACTTCTGCAAAAAAAAAAAAAAAAAAAAAAAAAAAAATACTCGCTGCAAATTAAAGCCAGGGAGAACAGGAAAAGCCATCAGAGGAATATAACTCCTCGGGTTTTCTGCGGAGCAGAGCAATTCCTGCCTTTGCTGCGTGGGACTGAGGATGAGCAGGGATGCTCGGGCAGGGAGGGGGAAGGAGGGACCCGGTCCAGGAGCTGCAGTGCTGGATGCTGTGCAGGCCTTGAGAAAGAAGATAAATAATAAAAGCTGGGATGAAGGAGATGATCTGATAGAAGAGAGGCGTTGGAATAAGGGAATCTGGAGTGATCACAGAATCACAGAAGGTTTGGGTTGGAAGGGACCATAAAGGTCATCTCATTCCAATACCCTGCCATGAACAAGGACACCTTCCACTATCCCAAGTTGCTCTAAGCCCTGTTCAGCCTGGTCTGGAATAAAGAAATCTGGAATAGTGACCCACAGAAGAGGCAGAGTGGGGAGAGCAGGGAAGGGTTGGGAACCCAGCCTGGGAGAAGGCACAGAGGGAAAACATCTTTCAGCCACTCACACGGATGGAGTGGGGGGCACAGTGGAGCAGGGCATGGCACGGGGAGCTTTGAAGCAAAGGATGGATCATTCAGGGGTCAAGGAAGGAAAGAAATGCCCCTTTCATTTTCCAGTGGTGGCAGGGAGCAAGGTTTTCAGAAAGGATGAGCACCCAGAGTGACCAGGAGCAAGAGGAGGAGCCTCTAAACAAGGAAACCCTGGCGTGGGGAGAGAGGGAAGAGCAAAGGGCTTGACAAACTGAGGTCAATACAGTGCAGGCTGAGAAGGGGCTGGTGAAGGGGAAGGAGGGGAGGTTTGGAAGGAGCTGCCCAGAGGTTGGTTATCTTTGGGAAATCAAAGCTCAGCAGAGTGGGAACTGCGTGAAGTTCTGCACTCTGGGACGTGCTGGAGAGCAGCTCAGACCTCGCCAGCCTTTCTGACTTGCTGCATCAGGCTATGAGGAAATCCCTAAGAAATAAAGTGTTGCTAAGGAGGATCATTTATTATCACAGTTTCAGAAGGATTTTGGGAAGCAAACAGAAAACCGACTTGTAAGGGAGCAGACCAAGATCAGCAGATATGGAAGTGGCGGAGAGGAATGCAGGAACAGAAGGCAAGGACAGCAAAGAAGCTTTGACAGAAAGAAATCGATCCCAGAATGAAATATTTACAGTCTGTTCACAGCTTTAGATCAGACATGGTGCTTACACTGAGCTCAAAGCTCAGTGGTACAGGACTTCCTATAACATCTGTCTCCCACCTTGCAATGGCCTGGACTTCCCCTTTATTCATATTTAAGACTGAAGGGTTTTATTTTTTACTTTTGAAGGACCAAAAGAATTGTGGTATCCAAAGAGAGGACAAAGAGAAAAATAACTGGGTTAGAACAACAAATAAATTAACAACATGCACGGAGGAGAGAACTAGCCAGGATGTTATTTTGCCATCTGGGAATCTGGAGATTTTTTAACATTTTCAGATTGCAATGGCAGAGAGGGGAGGAGTGCCACTGTGGTTTTGGGAGAAGTATTTTTATTTGAAATATGTAAAAACCCACAAGAATAACAAGTGCACTAACCCTCTGGACACTGTGATATTCTGAGGCAAGTGAATGCATCTCTCTGCTTCTCTCTCTGGAGCCTCGATCTCCTCCCCAAGTGAATATTCCCAAAACTGCAGCCCTTCTTGAGAAATCCCAATTGCAACAAATTGACCCTTGTCAACACCACCAGATCTCTTTGTCCCATGCACCTCCAACCCCAAAATGCAGGTGAGAAAAATTTTTTAGCATCAGTCATGTAACGTGACCACCACCCACCTATTGGTTGGCTTTGAACAGGCCTTTGAAAAACCCCTTTTCCTTGAACTTCCAAGAGCAAGGGATAAGGGTGCTCTAAACTTCCTTTTCTCCTTCCTGACAGTTCAGTTGAGCTCATCAAAATCCTTTTTGTTTCTCAAGAAGAGCCTCTCAGTGGTGGCTTTGAGACCGTCTCACAGGACAGCATCTGAAGCTCCCATGGAGGGAAGACTGAGCAGTGAGCAGGACCCTAGTCCAGGATGTTGTAAGATTTTTTTACTTTTTTTTTCTGCTTTTGCTGCCTCTCTGCAGGAGAAAAATCACAGAGCCCAGCCAAAAGTCTTCATTTCTCATCTACTGTCTGCCCTGTCTATTTTTTCACACTGTTTGTTCAGCACACTGGAATCAAAATCCTGGTTGGAGGCTTTGGGCACTGGAGTTTCCTGAATTATTTGAGGAATGCATCACTTAATAAATTACAAAAAAGAATGACAGTTTCAAAAAAAAAGGAACTACTTTTAAATTTGGTAAATGTTTCGTGTTCCTAAATGCTGCCCTGTATTTTCCAGCATAAACACTTGAAGATTTTTCAAATGGTTCAAATATTAGAGAGTTGAACACTAAGCTGGATTTCCTTTCAATTCTGTTCTTTATAGTGGTTAACACCTGAAACAATAGTCCTGAATTAAACTAAATATTTTTTCAGGATTAGGAGAATGATTTCTTCATTTAAGTGAGAAGAGCTAGAAAATCTTCAATCTAAACTGATTCTTCCCTCCATCTTTTCAGTTCAAGACTTCAGAAAACCAGAAGCAGCACATATTGTACAGATAATCCCATGTGTTCCATATATTTAATAATCAAAAAACAGGCTTAAAAATAAATATAGAGGGGATGAAGGAATTGTTTAGGACTAAGTCTGAATGAAGAAAGTGATTTATTGTTCCTCAGTCCACAAATCAGCACCATTCTTTAATAATCCCACTTCTATTGTAGCTTCTTGATGAAAAACTACTTTTGCAGCTTTCCCTGGGTACAATTAACCACTTCACCCAAGTTTCCCTCTGACTGGATCCAGCCAAACCCTGACCATGTCAACTGGACCCATTTGATGTGAAAATATTGTTCCTTATGCAAGAAGCAAAGGCAATTAAATGAAAGAGTGACAGAAATCCTGCAGCTGCTGACCCTGCTGCTTCTCTGCCGATGGCACGGTGCACATGAGACAAATCAGACCTTGCCAGGCAGCAGAGATCTGCCTTAGAAATTCCTCAGCATCCCAAGAAAGCTGGGATTTGGTGCCTGGCAGGCAGAAAAACTTTGCCAGCTTCGAAGCGGGCTCGTTCCTGTGTGCTGCTATTCACCGGGTGCAAGTGCAAGGTTCTGGAAGAGAACAAGACAGACAAATCAACCTGTCCACACTCACACAGCTCAGCGAGACCCTTTGAAGAGGACACATTAAAAGGTCACCCACAGTTCTTCCGGGAAGGGAACGAGCTCTGCTCATAAATGGCAATGGAAACCTCTGTATGGCAGCCCTGACACCACTGCTGCACAGCTGCTTTCTTCATCTGCAGCCCACTCCAAGCCACAGCAGATGGAATTAGCCAGAGCACAGCTTTTCATTTGCCCCACTAACAGTGAGCAACAAGGCTGAGCTGTGCTTATCCAGCAACACCAAAACGCAGCTCTCCGCAGACTCAGGCAGCCACTGGAAGTGTTTGGGGAGGGTGGAAGAACCTCCAGAGCCATCTGACTGCTCCTCAGACGCTCAACCTACACAAAATCAAGAGACCACTGTGTATTTCAAGACCCAGGATGAATACTGATGGGAAGAAAAAAAATTAAAAAAGCAAAAAGGAAAAAAGAAAGAGCACCAGTTCTCTCCTCATTTCCCTTCTTCAGAGAAAGAAAAGCCACTGTATTCAGCCTCCCTCTCCCACTGCAGTGACAGTTTTATCACTCATGTTCTCTGTCAATGTGAGGAACTCCTGCTCTCCAGGCCCAGCACTCACCCCTCTGTTCTGCTTTGTAACACAAGGCTCAGGGCAGGAAATGCCCACCATCCATCCAACAACCTGGTGACACCAATGGCCTTTGTACCTCAGAGCCATTGGGAATTTTACATCAGTGTGGAAGGATCACACCGAGTCGTGGTCCCAGTGTTGGCTCTCTAGGTCTCTTCCTTCGAAGCCAGGTGTAAATACCCACACCCAGACTCATCATCTCACGTATAACCTGGTCTGTGCACTCACTCATGGACCTGTTACCTCTGAATATGAGGCTGGAGGGTTTCAAATGGCACAGCAAATTTTTTCTCATCTCCTTTTTCTCTCTAAAAAGTGTCCCCCAGTAATCCTGTATTATTGCAAAGACCTTCCAGCATCTGACTTTCAAGTTACTGGGACTCTTCAGCTTGGTAAGGAATGCAAGGCTTTGAGGAAGGTACAAATTTACCAAAGCAGCTTCTGGGCCACAAACCTCAACCTGCACTGCAAAACTGGTCTGACTGCACTTTACAAATGCAGTGACACCATGAGCATGATCTGGTAGAATATTTATCTTCCCTTCCCATGGAAATGCAGTTTGCAGAGTGGGAGCAGGTTCAGAGCACAGGGAGCAAGGAAATTCAAGCAGCAAGAGACTGAGGACAGCTTCGAGATCTAAAATTGCCATAGGAATGCCACACATGGCTGATTTCTCTGCCACACCTGTGGCTCCTCACAATGAATCTCACTCCGTTACAGGAGTAGACTGCTAAAGAAAACCCCTCCTCAAATTGAGGACTGCACTCTTAATCAAAATCTGGTCCTTTCTGCATCTCCTTGAGACCTACACTGAATGTGCAGAGTTGAAAACTGCTGTATGTGGAGAGGAAGATCAGACACAGATAAATAGAGATCTTCGTGTCAGTTGATCAACTCATTCATTAGAAACTGGAGACATCCTTTATTGCTAGAAATGAAGTATGACTCCACTGAGCAAAGATAAAATTAATAAATGCAGGTCTATGGTGATGAATCTTCGCAGCTTCATTGATGCTAGAAAATATTTACTGGGGGTGTAAAAAGATCCAACAGAAGAAATAATAAATGGCTCGTAGCCATTTATCATTTCTGCTGTTGAATCAATGCATTTCAATACAACATCGATATATTTCTTTTGGCACATTAATACACTTGTCATTCTCTACAGCTACAAAACCTGCACGAGTGAACCATGTTACATGAGACAAATGATGAGACACTGCAGGGAGATTTCAAGAACACAAAACACACAAAAGAACCAACCCTGACACACTAATAAACTGCCAGAGTTATTTTTCTTGAAGTGAGCTGTTTTGGATGAATGTGCAGAGTATCATCTACTGCATAAGAGCACAGCAACATTCCAGAATAACTCTGATTTTATACACGGTCAAATTCAGAGTCAGAGCTTCACTGACACACAAAGGAACCCATTAGATATATTTATCTATGCCTGGCAATGGCCTGGTGCTCTGTTTACAGCATAAGCACAAAAAATAGAAAAAATAAAGGGGGAGTAAGTCCCATCTGAAGAAATGCTGACCATGATGATGTGTGTCATTAGTCTCACTCTTTCTGTTACGTACAATGGTCCACTGCCAAAAAGGATGTAAAGATTCAGGGGTCTTGTCCTGTTCTCCTCCTCACAGCACATTAGCCACAAAGTTCCTTGTGGTTTAATTCAAGATATGTCAACCTTTTGCCCTCCCTGCCTCCCACTCTGCTTTGTTGTTCTGCCTTTCGGTGCATGCTGGGAGGATCTGAGCAGTCATCCCATGCATCGTAAGCTGGGAGGACGTAAAGAAATAAAAGGCACCAAAATGTTGAGAAGTCAATCTCCCATTTCCTCTGAAAGCTCACAGGCACTGCCTGGTGACCGATTTTGAAACATCAGGTAGCTCAGAAAGAGAGAGAGAGAGGCAAGACATGGTCATGCTGCCCAGGATCCCAGCTCTGAAAATGACCCCGATCAGATACCACCACCAAAACCAGCCTGCTCCTAATTGCCATCATCTCATTAGTAGGGCTTCCTAAGCAACTTTCACAGAAGCAAGAGAATGAATCCTTTGGGGTCTGGGCCCTGCCTTCACGGCCCAGCACACGTGGGAGCTACAGTGTCAGGACTCCCAGTTTTAAACCATCCAACTCATGTTTGCTTGGGGTTTTTTTGAGGAGCACCATCAGTCTGGCTTTGGGACCGTGGGCCAGTGGCTTCTGTACTCCTGTGGGCATGTCTGTCCAAACCAGGTGGAAAATTGAGGGCTTGTAACAGATTGAAAGCAGAGTTGTCAGCTCTCAAGATTGCTCTGACTCTCTGCTTGCCATGAGCTATCATTACAGGCAAGAAGGATCTAGACTCATTCAACAGCCCAAAAGTGTGTGACCTGCAAGATGTGAGGTATCCCAGCATATGGGAACTAGGCACATGGGGCTGGCAGAGAAATTCAGGACCTTGGGAAGATCCATCCCTTCAGAAGCAGCCACAGGGCAAACATTTTGTCAAATGTTCTGGGACACCTGTGGGTATTAGACTGGGCAAAAACTGGGGCTGTCATAAAAGGAAGGAATCCCACCAGCAGCACATCACAGGCAGTCTGTCACTATTATTACTTAGGCTTTACTCTGTGTAGTAGATTTTTATTCCTTGGGTTACCCAATTTAAATCCTTCACAAACGTCGGAAACCTCCTAAAACACAGAGAGTTAGCACAAGCAGTAGCCTTGTAGAGCAACTAAAGTTTTCCTGACAATTTTCTTCCCTTGGTTGAACTGTTATAACATCCTCTCAGAGAGAAAACAGATTTTGGACACATCACATCTCTTATGGTATCTCAAGTTCAAATATTTCCAGAGATGCCAATTAAGGCAGGTTTGCAGCCAACAGAAATAAATAAGAACTTTTGCAGTGGGATTCACCTGATGACATTGGTTTTGTTCTCAGCTCTAACCGACACCCTGAGTAGATCTTTGCTGTCTGTAAAAGGAACCAACCTGGGTTGATGTAAATGTCCTCATTAATCACATCAATCCCATTCCAGATGCCCAGAACAAAAATCAAATGGTTTGCTGAGCTCTTCCCACCTCATCTCCCTGGAGCCTTTGGCAACTGTAATCCCATGACTTTGGACCTATCATTTCATGGGAGATCAAACAAAAATATTTGAAATTGAACACATCAGGAATAAATATGAGAAGAAAAATGTCCTGTTAGGACAGGACTACCACAATGCCAGCAGCGCTGTGTTCAGAGATTCTGTGTCTTAGACTTAATGTAATTATTTACCAGAGGAAATCAATACAACACAAACACTGGATAATAGATTTGCATCTCTCTGCCAGCCACCTGTAAGGACTCCAGGACACTCAGCAAACACCAAGAAAATGCCTGGAAATTACATGGAAGGAATCCTGAGCAGAATCCTGACTTTGAGAATTGAGACACTGCTTCCCAAACACATCATTGTCAACAGACAGTGAGGAGGATCCAGTCACACCAGACACCAGCTGGAATGATTAGGCATGAAAATGGATTATCATAACATTATTACGGCCATGAGAACTGAGGAAAAAGAATGTAATAAATGCCTGATCTGTGATTTTCAAACTGCTACCACACACATTTGCAGCCCCAGAAGAAGAGAGTGGATGTCACAACATTAACTCTGTTGCAATAGTTTGGGTCTGGGCCTGGAATCAATGACCTCACATGATTTTGGACACCTCCTGAAATAAAAAAAATCCCTCTATCCCTCTCTAGAACTTCTCCCTAGCTTGACTCACTACCCTTTGATGTTTTTATCACCAGGGCCAGTATTTCTGATTCTGCAGCTCAGGGTACTTCAGCTTTTGCAGAGTTTAGGGTATCTGAGAGGTCCATAGAGGGATTCATCTCACCTAATTCCAGCCACCTAAAATTTGGGTGTCTAGACTAAACCAGGTTCTCTAACAGTCTCCAGGAAAATGGCCACTTTCAGAGAAGGATGATTCATTTAATTTGGAGACAAATACCTTCCTCAAATTTACAACTCTCAGATATTCTGCTTAGCAGGATGTTACTCACCCCAAGATACATTTGTACTTTGGAAAGAGCTCTCACCTGCCAACACATCACGTATCTGAGATGGGTACTGGAGTTTTATCTACATGTCAGGCAGAAATTGCAAACTGGGACTTTAATGCTGCTTTGAAATGCACACATATTTATTCAAATGCTGGTTTTGTTTGAATTTTATTGATCTTATATAAAGTTTATAGAACCTTGTTATTCTAAAATGCACATTTTGAGCCACCTGCAAATTGGCTGCGTCCACTTCATGGCCAAGAACTTTCAAAGTAAGTATAAACCTTGGAAAACAGTTTAAAACCTCAAAAGCCAAGGTTTTTTTCTGTTCTTATCAAGACTTTGGATATGCAGATCTCAATCTATAACTGCTTACATCAGCATTGGTTACAGTGGAGTTTTGCAAAGGCCATGGATCAATCCACAGGAATGCAGAGCAAAACAGCTGAAAGCTGAAATAAACAACATTGAAACAGATTTATTTCAGCATAGAGATAAAACATGGGTAAATGTCATCAAGTAGCTGATAAAGTGATAGATATTTCAATAACAGGTGCAGCAAAAAATTAATCCTGGGAAGTGTGGCACTCCCCATCTGCCTGACAGCACAGCTGGGTTTCTTTCCCCATGATGTGTTACTTTGTTTTTTATTTGGAAAACTGCACCTCTCACCCCAATGAATATTAAAGAATGAGTTTGGGGAAAACATGTAACATTCTGATTAAATATTTTGTCACTCACATGCTCTCACACTCAACTGCAAAGGGAAAATAACAACATCTTATTGCTAAGCAAGTGCTGCTTGTCTTCTGGACTCATCAAATCTCCTGGTTAACCTTCCAAAATCTTCCCACCACCCCTCTGAGTGCCCGTCCATGATGTTGCTGACTGCCAGTTATCAGAAGCAGATGTCAAAATCTGTGATTAATGCCTGGAAAAAAAGATTATTTTTCAACATTTCTTCCCTTCCCTAGTTAGTCAGATCATCAGAATCATCATTTACAGCAATATTTCAGACAACAAGCACCTGGTCATCACAACTTTACCTTTGGTGAGGTACCTTTGCCATTCTGAATACTAAGAATTACTTCTGTGAGGACCAAGTTCTCCTCATTTTCATTTCCTGGAAAGTTATTAGATATAAAAACTATCAGTTTCCTCCTAAAGTTTATCCCCTTCACGCAAACAGCCCTTTTTTTAGACAGAAATAATGAAGGAACACACACACATTACTTCACTCACGGAGTTTTTCAAGTGCTGTGGAATTCCTCTGGATCTAAGGACTAATCTAAGCAGGGTATCAGTCATCCCTAAGAGGGCTGGGAGTTCCTACCTCTGAAATATGCAGCAGATATTTCTGCCCCTGGTTTCTCGGCTGCTCTGGCCCTCTGCCAGAGCTCATCCCTTCCCCTCGGCCACTGGAGGGCTCTCCTAATTCTTCATTACTGCAAAGGAAACGTCTGGTTGAGTACAGAAACACTGCAAAAGAAATCCTGCTTGTGGTTACCTGAATGCAAAACCAGCAGCTATCAAAACAGGAGGAGTTCACTGCTTCACGCAGAGATCTGCATGTGGAAAAAAAAATGCATTTTACTGCCCTGTCTTTGGCAGCAAAAAGTGTTGCTACAGCAAGAGATTAATTTCCCTGAAGAGAAAATCTCCTTTTGCACACAAGTTTATCAACTGCACAAGAGATGATGGGTTTAAGCTGGCCAGCAGGGTCTGCCTTCATCACCCATTCCTGCCCACACCGCACCGTTTCACTCTGAAACCACGGCACAACTCAATTCCTTTTCCAACCAAGGGTGATTTCAGCCCTCTGCCAGCTCATTTCGAATTTATTTCCTACCTCAACACCAGTTTCCCGGGCTGGTTCAATTTGCTCTTGATAGATCAATCATCTTAGCTTTTTTTCATATTAGTGCTGCTCCTGTGGAAAGAGGAGGTTGTTTAAGGTTTTCCATTTCCCTGTGGGAAGAGGGATGTTCTGTCCATGCTGCTCTGAGTCTATTGCCAAGTGAAAATTTCTTTTTTCCCCTGCTTCTTTTTGATCAAAAGGGCTGAGTTACTTAAAGCTAAATTGTTTTGTGGAAACAGAACAATTTTTTCCATCTTTTCTTAAGGCCGTACCTTGAGTACCAAAATAAAAGGACGAGTAGCTCTGATCACCCCAGAATAATAATTTGGGATGAACTTTCCCTTGTGATGAAGCAAAGCCATCTGGAGAGCCCTGTTTCACTCAATTTTTTCCTACGCCTCTGTCACTCACAGCTCCCTCAAGCTCTCAGGTGAATCAAAATTGTGTCCCCACCAGCTCGGGAGGGATGTGGATTTTGCCATTATCCTGGTATGGCTCCTCTGACTTACTCGGAATATTTTTAATTCTAAACGAGATATAAGCCAGCCAGCCCATCAGGCATGGCAGAAAATACTTTATTTTCCATGAATTAGAAGTAGCTTTGAATAAAGAGCCCCGGCTGTGGTCATTTTATCCCAAATCCTTTGAGATAGTCTAACAGAGATAGAAAAAATACCAGTGAAAATGGACAAATGGATTTTCTTGGCCTCTGTCACTCTGCTTCTGCCTTTGAATATAAAATTAGCTAGAGCTGGGCTGAACCATCCTAGGGGTCATTTAAATTACACCTTAATTATTTAGTCTGAATTGTATTGGATTTTTAGTTTGCCAGGTGACAGAAAATGTAGACAGAAGAACAAAGGTGTAAAGCTTTGAGCAGGAATTTACATCAGTTTCCTAGATTTTTTTGAAATCTGCAGCTTCCCAAATGAAATACATGGTTGGGATCCTTAAATTTTAGTTGTTGATAAGTGTTCAGTGCCAGGTTGGACCTGTTGGAGACCTGTTCCAACACTTGCAGTTTTCCCTAGAAGTGGAGCCTGAGATGTCTGACTTTACTGTGGTTGTCTACATTATGTATATTTAACTTTTTAAAGCTGAATTCTTTTTCTGCCTCTATTTATTTTATATATTTTGATTTATTTATATATCGGATTTATTATTCTTATTATGGCATTGGAACTGTGAGTTTAACATTAAAATTCCACTCCCCACAGAAATCAATAGCTGAGTGTTCCCCACACCAAGAAAGCCATGGTTTCATTTGAAATAACTGGTTATTTTAGGGAGATGAAAGAACAGCCCAATTTACCCTCTTCAGATGAAAAAAAAAATCATCTCATTATAAGAAACTTCTGAGAATAAGAAGCAAATTGTGTTTTTTAGAAGAAAACATCCCCCTTTTTCAGAGGAATTACACTGCTTTTTATGGATTATGTTCCCTAAAAGTCTTTGCTGGAGGCAAAACCTGCAGAAAATATAAACCAAGCAGCCCATAAAAAATTGATAAACGGGCATTGCTCATGCCAGCACTGCTCTGAGTTGCAGCTGAGGTGGCTGGGATCATTTGTCTCAGTTTATAGTCTGTCGAGAACTCTCCAGGTTCCCTTAAAAGTCAAGAGGGATCCACTCAGTGAAGCCAGTGGACTCTCTGGGATGATTTCTGTGACCATAAAGGAGACACTTAAATTGGATCAGATAAATTGCCTTCTAAAAGTGTCTCTTTCTCGCCGTTAACAATAAAGACAACCTGGGCTGACCCGCTCCCTGGGGCATGTCTGTGCCATAAATGTCTGAACTGAGGGACAGGAATTCCATCTGCAGGGAAAATAAAACTGAAATCAGGCCTAGAAGATCTTTCCTCTAAAAACAGCCTCGGTTTGTGCAGAGCTGAACGCTTCCACTGAGGCTTTGCTTTGGCTTTCGTTTTTTGTACAATTTTCCATGA
This sequence comes from Orthonyx spaldingii, assembly GCA_013397795.1. NCBI lineage: Eukaryota > Metazoa > Chordata > Aves > Passeriformes > Orthonychidae > Orthonyx > Orthonyx spaldingii. The sequence continues at coordinate 334,571 of VZTJ01004208.1, read as the reverse complement.
TGATTTTATTTTGGCTACGTAGGAATCCTGTTCCCAACCATGATCCTGTATCCAGCTCTGGAATCCCCAGCACAGGAAGGACCTGGAGCTGTTGGAGCGAGTCCAGAGGAGGCACCAGGATGAGCAGAGGGATGGAGAAGCTCTGCTGGGAGGAAAGGCTGGGAGAGCTGGGATTTGTTCAGCCTGGACAAGAGAAGCTTCAGGGTGACCCAATGGTGGCCTTGCAGTGCCTGAAGGAGCTGACAAGAAACAGGAAGACAATTTACAAGGGCCTGGAGTGACAGGACAAGGGGGAACGGCTTCAAACTGCCAGAGAGGAGGTTTAGATTGGATATTGGGAAGAAATTGTTCCCTGTGAGGGTGAGGAGGCCCTGGCACAGGTTCCCAGAGAAGCTGTGGTTGCCCCTGGATCCCTGGCAGTGTCCAAGGCCAGGCTGGACAGGGCTTGGAGCAGCCTGGGATAACGGGAGGGGTCCCTGCCCATGGCAGGGGATAGAACATTAAATTGTCTTTAAGATCCCTTCCAACCCAAACCATTCTAGGACTCCACAATGTTTTAACCAGCCAATAGCACCAACTAAGAGGAAATGAAGAAATAATTAGAAACAACCAGCTGTGTCCTGCAACTGCACCTGCTGACTTCACAAATCCATGGTCTGGGTTCAAGCATGTGGGAGGCTGTAACAAACCAACCAGTTAAACAACAGCTCTAAACCAACCCGTTCTGCCCCATTTTCTGGACCCAGTAGGAGTTGAACTGCTCAGGACTAAGAACTCAGCATCGCCAGGTTCCTCCAGAGCACTCAGAAAACACCCAGTTACTGCAAAGTGCTGAGTTTGGGGATTTTCTGCTGAGTATCTTCCATTTGCATTGCAAAGAGATTTTAATTTTTCAGCATTTACACTTGTACTTTTAATCCAGCCCCTCAGTTTGGGACTGATGTAATTTTAAGAGCAGCAGTTAAGAGAAGAAAAATCTCATTGAAGCACATCCTTTCCAGAATAAATACAAAGGGAATGAAGGAGGCAAACAAGCAACTATAAACTCTTACTGTTTAAAGGATAAAATTCTCCTCCATTCTGATTATGTTGAGATCTGCAGTGTTTATCCCAAGAGACATGCTGATCTGGTTTAGCTTCTAGATCCTATCCTAATGAGAAAATGAATCCTTACAATAAAAGTATGATTTATAACCACGAGACAGATTTTGAGTTTCCATCTCTGAGATTAGAAGTGCCCCAGAAAATGAGAACTCATTTGTTCTCCTAAAAACTGTTATTAATGGGCTGAAACAGTAAAAACAAAGGAAAAACTATCCAAACAGAAAGCAGCTGGGAATCTCTGAATGCAGATTTCACATGGATTTGCAGAGAATCAGGTATAGAAAATTAAGGTTCCCAAGACAGAGGTGGCAACCTTCCAGCTGAGGAATACAAATGCCTTCATAAATCAATTTATTTTATCCTGTGATTTGCTCCTAACAGGAACTGTCCCTCTGGAGATGCCTGGTTCAGTACACTGGCTGTAAATCAGTAAAGCCCAGTGGCTGGTTCAGAGACAGGCAGACACTTGGGAGACCTGGCCCTCTCCAGGATGACAAAATATTTAGATTGAAGCATGAACAGGCCAGAAGCAGTCTCTGCATCTTTTTTATCCTTGTTCCATTGCCTACAGGCCGTTCCCTTGCCTTTGGACATGGCGTGTCCTCCTCTCCCAGCTGCAGCAACACAACCAGCCCTGCCTGGCTTTATCACCTGACTCAAATTGTCCCTCTCACTACTGACAAAATGGTTTTTGAAATGTTTTCCAAGAATTCAGCGCGCACTTTAACAACCATTCCAGTTCTCAGGAGCCAGAAGACCCTTCCTTTATGTTTCTGAACTACATAATCTACACCAAAGTGTGCTGATGACACAAAAAATGGTGTCTTTTCAGCATTAGATGCCTTCATTATGCATCACCAAAAATATTTTTCAGTGGCACGCGAATTGTGGAAGCAGAAGCCCACAGCAGTGGAAAATAAATGTTAAATACCAAGCAGCAAGTGACACGACAATAGGAAATGGCCTCAAGCTGCACCAGGGGAGGTTTAGAGTGGATTTTAGGAAAGAATTCCTCATCCAAAGGGTTGTGAGCATTGGGGCAGGTTGCCCAGGGAAGTGGTGGAGTCACCGTGTGGATGTGGCACTCGGGACATGGCTGAGTGCTGGGCTTGGCAGCGCTGGATTTACGGCTGGATTTGGTGATTGTGAAGGTCTTTTCCACCCAAATGATCCTCCAATAATTTGAAGATCATTCTTAGAAATGAACTTGCTGATTCCCTAATTGAACCCCTGTTGTTCAGAACAGCATTTTCCTGGGATATTTACGATTCAGTTTACGAGAGAAACACAGAAAAATGCAAGCCAAGGGCTACAAAATGTTGATGACACCTTAATTGCACTAAAATGAATGTAAGCAGAGAAGAGGATAATAAAAAAGAGGAGTAGAATTATTCTCTCCTAATTTTAGGCATCCACATTGGAGAGTGAGTTTTATCCTCATTATTTTAAAGTGTGCAAATGTCTGAATTTACTCAGACAAGCCTCTAACTTTCCAATCATTTTCTAATCATTTTCTGATTAGAAACAGCATAAAAAATTCATTTTAAGGACATTTTTTCGTTTATGGATTTAATATGATCTTTTCGCATAGATGGATTTTCCAAGCACGTAAAAACTTTTCCCTTGTTAAAGGAAAACATTTACACTTATGGAAATCAAGATTTTTTTTTTTTAATCTCTAGCAGTAATTGTTGAAAATGAAACACATTCCTAAATCTGTATGATCTGGAGTTTCCTGAAGGTAAAAAATGGTTTACCCTCGCTTAGACAACTATTAGCAGGCAGAAGTATTAAGTTTTTTGGTTTTTTTTTTTAAGTTTGTTTTCACCTATGGGAAATTTTATATTATCATTGCCTTAAGAACTTGTGTTGGAAATGCCTAAACAGAAAGGAACAGCAAACACTCTGTATTTACTGCTCGGGAATCCCTCAGTACATTAGGGGAACTGAAAGAAAATTTTTGTTGGAATATCCCATGGCAGCTGCTTCTCCATTTGTTCTTCAACCACTGAGCCTGTGCAGAAATGGCAGCAGGAGAAGAAAATTTGAACAACTCCCAGATCCTGCCCCACCTCATCTCCACCACCCCCACCTTTCTGACAGCCCAGCAGGCTCTGTAAGATGAATAAGGTCTGGTGGGGATGTCTGGAAATCTGCAACAAGATGTAGAGGAGGACCTGAGGGTCCAAAAGGGAGGATGGAGTGAGAGATGGACGTCTTATATCTCAGGAATTTGTGAAGGAGCAGGAAGGAAAAGGAAAGAGGGTACAGGAAAAGTCTGGAGAAGAGGGGAAAGACACAGGCTCATGTGTCCCCCAGCTCTCAGCCCTTCCCTATCCAGTGAAATTTCCAAATGACCACTGAATCTTTACTGTCTCAGGAACAGGCTATAGAAGGTGAAGGAAGACACTGACTCAGACTGCACTGACACGAGGAGAAATAAAAAAAGAGTTTCGGAATGCAGCACTTCTGCTGCTTATTCATAGACACCTTGAGAGATTCCAGGAAGAGAAGTGCTGGATAGACCAAAGGCTGTCATGGTAACAAGGTCAGCAGCACTTCTGTCACACGTTAAACCCTATAACTGCGTGTGCTGAGGTGTTTGGGCAAGTTGTCTTTGAGGTAAATGCCACAGCTGACCCCTCCCAGGCTTTGTGCCAGAATATTCTGCAACAGTTCAGTGGGGTCTGCCAGGACCAAAGTGACTCAACAGCTTTCTTTAACTCCCTTGGGCTCTGTTTCAGTTTTCCTTGTCAGCTCTGATCACATGTTTGAGACTTGCCAGCTACTGCTCAGATCACACAAAGGCTGGACATGAGCAGCTCTGACTTTTGCCTCGCTCACATCCTTATTCTCTCCCAGCCTTGCCCACCTCGGCCATTAATTAATTAAGTGAATATATTTACCCACAGCCAGGGCAATCCAGAACATTCACCATTAACATTTCCATATCAATAACCAGCTGTACCCATGGCACAAATAAAGAGGACAGATGTTTTCATGATGCTGATCACTGCTCCACACAAACCTTTTAAATACCATTTTTTGTATGGCATAAAGGTGTTTCTACAGCACAGAACACGCCAGCCACTGTCAGTGCCATAACATTTATATCCTATTTTCTCCACATCAAAACATGTAAGTGACATATTTCATACAGGAAGAGAGTGGTTATTAGAGCATGGGGCAGAGAGACAGGAATTTCAAACCCAGCTCCAGCTAATGCTGGGATGTTGGACAAGTTACCTCCATTGCTCTTACCTGAGCTTCCAATAGTCACTGAATTATTCACTGTAAACACCTCAGCACTCCCCTCTCCACAATCATTACTTCTATTCCCTGGAATTTCACACCAGCCACCAAAATTCAAATTGAATCCATTCTTTTAGCATGGAGTTATAACTACGAGCTTCACCTTTGGGGCCTTCAGCATTTCTGAAGATCAGATGAAGGTATCAACACTTGAGAGATGCAGCTAAAAGCAAGAGCAATTGCATCAATCAATGAGAAAGCTCTCAGGTTGTGTGTGGGCTTGCCAGGCTACCACAGAATATTTAAAACTTTTGCAAGGCAAGAATGTCAGCTGCTTGCTTTTAATTGCTCTGGGTTCAATCCCAACCAAGTACTGCAAGCAGAGCAAGAACGCCTCAAGTTCTGATATTCCTCTGGTGATTGGCTTTGAGTTCTTGGCTCATCATTTCATTTTTCATCTTTCACCATACATAGAGCAGAGATAAAAATATCCACCCCTCAGCTTCCATGGATTCTGCTTTTGCTACGAGTTTTTTAAACTACGCGAAGTTAACCAGAACAAAATATTTCTGTTTATTGTAACAGTGGAAGCAAGAAGTAACTGCAAAATTGTGGACTTAAAATAACCCACCACAGTCAGGCCTCCTGGAATGAGATAGAGAGTTATAAAGTGCTCTGAAATCTGCAATGCAGATCAAAAATTGGGTATTCTTTGCTTGTTCCATCTATGAACTATGGGACCACAGAAAAACAAAGTAATCACACATTTTTCCTTTACTGTGTGTTTTCCCCAATCAAACAGACACGTTTATTTCGTGGTCTTGTGGATGTTGATAAAATTCTGATTATTATAACAGAAAAATAGAAGGCATAACAACTTTTACTGCAATTTTACAAGTCCGTGTTTCCACTGCTGCCCCTGAGGTGTCTGTCTCCCTGTTGAAAATGGTTATAAAATCTTATCCTCCAGGTCAGGGAAATAATAGCCAAAAATTTAATAACATGTATAGCTACATTAATTTTCATTGTCATCTTGTAAAAAATAATTGCTTTTTTAAAAAGTACATCTCCTGGGTGAATTTCTGTATCACTCATCTCAGAGATTCGTGGCACAACAGGGTATTTTATAGCCACCTAAAAAAATGTATTTCTTCTGCTAATAAGAATTTGACATTTGGATATGAGAAGGTTTCATAAGAAATGAAGTAAAAGAAGAAGAGTAATCCACCAAAACAACGTGAGAGAACACCAGCCACATCTGAGTGAACTGGGCACTCACCCAAGCAGAAGTGACAAGCACTTTCAGTGGCAATTGTGGCATTAAAATAGCACTTCCCTCCTCTGAAACTCAAGACTTTTAAAACCTCTAGGAGAAACAGGGGGAAAAAAAATTGGTGAGCATCCTGCATACATAAATGCGTAAATTGAATTTATTTATCCATGAAGAAAATGGAGATCTGTGCAAAGTTTTAAATTAACTCAAACAAGAGAATAGATATATTTTTCTGCAGAGAAGACAGCAAAAAATACCAATGATACTCCTAAATCCTAGAACTGGGAAGTTTACCCAGTGGTTACTGGAAGGACAGTTTCAGCATAATGATGCTTTTGATTTCTAAAATAATCAGATATCACTATGTATTTATAGTTGTATATTTTTATACATATCTAGGTATATGTCTATTTAACAACCCACACCAAACTGCTCAGAGAAGAAGACACCCATCTCTGTCAGAAATCTTGTGTTTAGATGACATAAATTTCAAACACCTGATGCCCACTGAGGTGTGGCTCCACACTGAGGATTCATCTAAAGACTTCACACCCACGTTCACAGGGATGATCTCGCCAGCACTCTCCTTGAAGAGATTAACAGCAAAATTGCAAATACATCTCACTTCTGATATTAACTCTTTCCCCTTTATTCACACAGAAGGCAGCAAGCAATAGTCTCCCACCTGCTGTGGAATTACCTCAGGGATACTTTCAGAGAAAGAGCAGGTTCTTAGGGGAATGATTAATTTCCTGTAACTGGATATTGCAAAGTAGGCAGCTACAGCTGAGCAGGCCTTAGGCTGCCTCTAAACTCAATAAATAAAAAAACCAGGCTTGTTTAAAAATACCAGAGCAGCCCTTTTGGTTCTGCCTGAGGGTCTACCTACTACATCTTCCCGTCTCCAGCAGTGGATATTTAGGGAACAACACAGAGATGCACAAACACTCTCCCAGCCTCCGTGTTCATCCCAGAGGATTTCCTGCACAGGACCAGGCATGATAACCCCTGTGTATTTCACAGTGACAGCAGCCTCAGGTTCTGATCGCTTGGCCTGATGTACCAGGGACACCTGCACAAGGTGGGGAGTCCAGAGGGTGAAGAGGGTGTCTTGGAATCACACTCCTGTTCCACTCCAGTGGAGCTGAGACACCACACAGCATTTTACACCCTCAGGAATCTGTTTCTCATTTGTGTCACTTCTCTTAGCTACTGATGTGTGCAGCTTGAAATATCTGCATCCATAAACAATCCTTTTCTCTGACCATTTGTGCACAGCAGTAGCACGACGAAGAGGATGAATCTGCTACAAATAAAGATGCACGGAGGGTGAAGTGCTGAACAGTTCAGGTTCGAGCGGCTTACATAAACCATGCTAACATTGTCCATTATCTCTTTCTTATACAGCCAGTGTCCACCCTCTGACAGTTTAATGAGTAAGATGAATGCCCGGAGGGGAAAAAAACCTCCTCATAGTTCTTATTTTGTAGTGGAATAAGAAAGCTGAGCAATACAAAGCTGGAGCTTTACAGGTTGCTTTGCATTTTGACAAATGAACTTAACTGTTTTTGTGTATGTGGGGCAACAGACTGCCCAGGGAAGTGGCTGAGTCACCAGCCTGGAGGTATTTAAAAGGTGTAGATGTGTGTCCTAGGTTGCAATATAAGATATATTCTATTACTATCTCCACAAGCTGTTAAAACAGGTGGGGCACTGTTCCTTATCTCCTGTCATGACTCACCCCTGATAACTGCCTCCGAGTGCTCTCTCTGTTAATGGGCCGTCAAGAACCCACCTCATGAGTCATGGAATTACCTCATCCCATTGCGAGATGCTCCGCCCAGGGGGGAGGAGCCAAGAATTCCCCACTGAATATAACCTGGGCCTTGGAACTGCAAAAGTCAGCCCTGCCTACTGGATTCCCAGAGGACAAGAGCTACCACTGGACCTTCAGGTGGAGACCAGACTTTTCTACAGGATCACCACTTCAACAGAACCACTTTACTTGGACTGCTACCACCACCCTGACTAACAGGGTATCAGGTTGTATCCAACTTTGTCAGTGTTTTTTCCTTGTACTGTTTCATTTTTTTTTATTTTTTTCTATTAAATTATAATTCTGACTTGCAATCTTCCACTGGTTTGTTTTCAAACTAGTACGATGTGGCACTTGGGGACAAGGTTTAGGAGTGGACTGGGCAGTGCTGGGTTAAGGGCTGGACTCAGTGATTTTAAAGGTCCTTACTAACTTGGACAATTCTGTTATTCTATGATTCTATGACTGTACAATAAGATATTCTCCTCTCAGGGCTGAAGGACAAGGACAGTTAATTCCCTGATAACAGAGTTTATTAATAAAAGTTCAACCAAGTGATGCAGCTCAGAATTAAACCAGGAGCTGCCAGCTACAACCCTACAGCACGTGATTTCTCCAAGCTGAATCTCTGATCCATTCTCTGTGTCCAAATTCTAGACCAGGGTAGGCCAGAAGAGCACCTGCAAGTATGAAGCATCCTTTCACTGTCTCTTCCTCAAACCTGCCACTGCTGCATTCTCAAACAGCTTTAGGCACACCTTGAACACACTAAGAACAGATGGTGGAAGGTCACCCTCTTTTTTTAGCTCTCAGTAGTTGCAAGTGAAGGAAGGAAGCGCTGGCAGGTACAATTTCACACACAGAGGCCTAAGACACACAGAGTTTGCCCTCTCAGAGAAATGGATGGAGCTCAGCCTCACCTTGCTCTGGCTCTGTGGTCAATCTGGCACTGAGTGTGGCTCGGGACACCCCGCCAAAAGAAGCATGGAAACATCCATGTTGCCCAAAGCAGGGATGCAAAGGCAAGACCATGACTGCGTGTTAACAAGAGCACGCCTAGAGACTCATTCCTAACCTGGAGAGTCAGCTCTGCCACGGGTTCATGAGCTCTTGGGCATTTTATTGAAATCAGAAACAACCAAAAAATTGTCTGTTCTACCCAATCTCTCCCATTTCCTGGTAACAGCTATCCTGCAGTGCTGTAGATGTTGGATATCCTCCTGAACCACCCACCCTTCAGAACTGTGCAGTTTGTAGCACCACTCTGGTGGGTTTACTCTTAGATTGGCCACAGCATTATTTCAATGCCTGAAGGGCTCATCATCCCCCAAACCCAGAGAGAAATGCTGATTTAAAGGACAGGGGGTGTTTTCGTTTAGGAGCATACACACCGACATGATTCTGTGTCAACAGAAAAGGCACTCGATCTGTCCTGTGGAACTCGACAAAATGAGAGATTCTACAGAGTGTATTACTACCTATCAAGAGTGCAAAAAAAGGGTCTCTAATTTAGAAACCACATTGAGCAAATGGTGTTTATTGTACCAACTGTATAAAAGCAAAGATTTAAGTGTATTTGATGGAGTGGGGCATTGTAACAGTCACTGCTGAGGGTCTGCTGGGAGCACAGCATGCAGAAGTGCCAGAGCCAGGACTGAGGTGTGCCACTCTTCTGGAACATGAAAAAAATCTCAGTGGTATTTTCCAAGGGTCTTTACATTCCTGTATAATGTAAAATCCGAGGCAGATTACTTCCTTTGGTGCTTTACTGGAGTTCTGCAAAAGCTTTCCATGGGATCAACACACTGGAGCAACTTCTCACTCAAACAAGTTTCATGCTGAGCACTTTACAGCCTCCTTTACACAGTTTAAAGATTTGCTGTTGCAAATTTAGAAGAACTCATCAGCCTCTGGACACCTGGGATAAATGTGAGAACCTTTAGATATGTTTATCTATCTTATCCATTAATCATTTACCCAAAAAAACAAAACCCCAAACCTGAAATTCCAAACCCCTCATACATATTTTGTTTCTCCAGCAAATGTAGAAATTAGATGTGGTGCTTAAGGACACGGTTTGGTGGCCGACCTGGTAGTGTTATCTTAATGGTTGGACTGGATGGACCTAAATCACAAAATAATTTGATTTGGAAGGAACCCACAAGGATCATTGAGTCCAGCTCTTAAGTGAATGGCCCATACAGGGATCAAACCCACAACCTTGGCATTATTAAATTATTCTATTACTCCAATAATCCTCTCTAGTGGACCACAGAACTTGTTGGACTGCCTACAGTTTCCTAATACATGAGAGATTTTCCATGTCCTTGGTTTGGAACTACACGAGACTCGAAAAAAATGCAACTTTTTCAATTATAAGGGCAGTAACATAATTTGTTCAACAACACCCAGCGCTGTCAGCTTTATTTTGGGAAGCACAAGCAAGCAGAGCTAGACTGCCTGGTATGTCATTTGGGGCACTGGGAAAGTAAACCAACATCATCACCTCTATTTAAACAGTGCAGTTGCAACATCTGAAAATAGGAAGCGCTGGGAAGGTTGCTGGTGTCCAGCTCGAGTGGTGATGGTGCAAACATCGATGTCTGAGGTTATCTTTGTGCCTGGGAGCAGTGACTGGGTGCTGGGGATGTGATCCTGTCCCCCAGGCAGCTGCAGGAGCAGCGTGGGGAGCCGCAGCCAGCAGGCTGACGCCAAGGGAGTGAAAGCATATGAGAAAATAAATAGCCCAGCCAAGTCTCATTCTAAACGGGACTGCTCATTGATGTGACCTGCTGGGAAAACCAGAAGGGAAGCAGCGAGAATTGCTGCCATGCCATTACTCTGGAGGGATATTTAGGGATGTAATGATGCCAAATCTTCTGTTTCCAAGAAACAGAATAGTGTGACGTACAGAAATAAATAACCCCTGGAGCAGAGAGGGCCTCACCTTCGCAGCTCGGGATGGAAAGCAGGCTATCAAATATGCTTGTGTGTCATCAAACTTTCATCCACTAAAAGAATGATTGATTCAAGAATGATTGATTGAAATTGATTCTTTAACACGTCAGCCAAGAAGATCACTACTCATACATTCCCAGTTTTGTGCTTCTCTAAGTGCTGGAGGAGCCTCTAGTACAAAACACTGTCCCAGCAACTGGGGAAGTGATGGCAAACTCCAAGTGATGTCAGTTTAGCTGGAGACTTGATAAGCATCTTTGATGAGTTGTGGATCCATCCCTGGATACATTCCTCCCACACCCACCAACACTTTCCTTAAACCACAGCTTTCCCAGAGACCTGAGGAAAAAACACAGGAGCAGTGTAAGCCTGACTTTGTGCAGGTAGAATCCTGCACCACTCAGAATCAGGATGTTTACACCATTTCTGTGGGGCAACAGCCTTTCACTGCAGAGTGACCAGAATGAGGGCAAAGAACAAACCCTCAGGAGGATCCAGTCACCAGGAGGAACAAATCATTTTTCCTTTCAGTGAATCCCAGGACTTCTTGAAATGAAATGCATGACATCTAATTTACTGCCTCTCCTTTACTGGATTGTCTGAATACACTTAACACCATAAATGTGAACTGCAACCTTCAAAGTGACCGAAGGGGAAGAAAGAGAAGAAAAACAGAGAATGTAATTCTTTTACCGATCCAGCATAGTGGCATTGGCCATCCACAAGCTGGTTTGGTTTTTTTGGACAAAATTCCCATTTTCAGATGAACTGTCTTTTGAAAAGGTCTTAAAGATTGTGTGGTCAAATGTGCTAATGGAACAAACAGGGGCATCAAAAGATTTCCATAGAGATCAAAATCAAGTAGGATCAGATGTAAACCAAGACTTGCAGTCTCTTGTGGAACCACCTGAGATGAGAAAGTAAAAGGATGTGAAGGGAATAATGAAAAAAACACATGGAATGTCAGTGTGAACTCAGGACCCCTGTTCTCTAAGTTCCAAAAAAAATTCAAGCTGTAACTCAGTGCCTGTATCATACAGATATATAGCATTACAGCCACCTGCTCAACCTGGATATCATTGTAATTCTAATCAAACCAGACCAGGAGATTACAACATCAGAAACATCTTTAGCTGACTCACCTAAAAAAACATAATTCTGCCATTCCAACCAACTCCTCTTATATATGAAAGCAAAGTAATAATTAAATAAAATTTTTCTTCAGGTTCACAAAAACACATTCCCATCTGGACTAGTGCATCTCCCCCATTCCCCAGATCTCCTCTGGATTGCTCTGTGATCCTAGGAATTCCTGGTAGGCTGTGCCCTTTGTGAAATGAGTTTGGTGGTGAAGTGTCCCTTGACCCCATACCAAGGACTTTTGCATGGCCAAGGTGGGAGCAGTGACCATGTTGGGTGGGGAATGACAGTGGGAATATTCAGCCACTCCCTCACAGACTTGGAACATTCCTTACATTCCACTGTTACTGGAATATTTAAAATTCCAGTAGTTACCAGTCCACATTGTGGCCAGGATATACATTTAGATACCTGCAGCAAGTGTAGTATGAACGCTGCCATCTTGGCTCTATGATTGACTATTGCAGTTGTAATAAATTCTGACTCCCTCTGTAAATGTTAAATTAGTCAGTGATTAAGAGCTGCTAAAATCTTGTGGTCCACCTAAAAACTGTGAACAAACCTCAGACTGCTGCTGGTTCAGCAGCTGTGTAAAAATTCCCTCTGTGCTAAATTGGTGTTTTTACAACATCCTGTTCGGATCACCTTTTGCTGGCACGTTTGATGGGGTGCTTTAGGTGATGCTAATTAATTACACATGTAATCCTTTAGATATAAACCACTGACCAGCTCTGGGACTAAGATTGGACTGAGCTGCACTTGGGCTCTATCAAGAGTTTAACAAGCAAGGGGGATCTACTCCGACCCTCGTGACTCAACAGGAGGATCCCTCTTACCCTTTTGAATTTTTCATCTCTGTTTAAATAATTCTATCTCAATTCTAACTCGATTTTCCTTTGTGTGTTTCATCCACGTAGAAAGTGATGGAGTGGACCTCGACATTGAACTTTGCTAACTCCCACTTTCACAAATTCATGTTAAACATACTTTTGCTAATAGCCTTGATGGTGATTCTTTAATGACCTAAACTGCTCACTGGCAACACCATCAAGCTCAGGAACTGAATCCAAGCAATCCTGAAGGTGCCATCCAGGGATTTTTCAAGGAAACGATGCCCAAAAGAGAAAATGAGTTATGCTGCCTTCCAACTCTGAAAAAGAATTTCTTGGTTTAAATCGCTTCGGAATGAATTTACAATGTCATTCTCTCAGCCATTCTGTGAAATTACCCATGCATTAAATTCTCAAAAGCATTTTATGCCATCTGTTTGGGATACTTAGTGTGAACATATTTGGGGGGTGAAATTAGTAATTATAAGAGGAGGAAATTAACATATTGGACTAATTAACAGCATCTTCTGGAAAAGAAACAGGGATGATAACAAATTACAAAGCTTAATGTTTACTGTTCTCCCAGCTAAATAAAGATTTTTCAATATGGCTCTCCTTGGGTTTCTTTTCTTGATTTCTTTTCCCCCTTCTAAAATATGATATCTGCACTGTGTCAGAGAACAGGAGCCAGAGAAAAGACTCAGACACTGCAGGCTCTGTGGTCTGGTTCTCTCCATCCACGCTGCTGAACGGAGCTCACCAATGTCCCCATGTGACACATCCTTGTCATTATCAGGGTTCAAAATGAGGGATGCAACACAGCTCACCTCATTTGGGACATTGGAATATTAGAGCAGACTTAGTCACAGGAGCTCGTTATCCTTGGATCCCAATAAAGAAAAAGCATTTCATTTCTGCTTCATTTTAGGTTTTAATTTAGGATGAAATCGTGCTTTGGTCATTAACTGTATGAACTAGAACTTTACTGACCATGAAGAGGTGATAATTATATTGCAAACCTCCATTTTTAATGAGCAGGCTCATAGCTGAACAGTCCAGACTGTTTGGAAGATCCAGTTTTCATGGAGCACAAAAACAACGTGTAATGGTCAGAACCACCATGTTCTTGTTGATGATCTACCACACTGAGAAAAGAACACCGGTCCATGCTATGTGAAAAAGTGAACTTTTGTTCCTAGGACACCCAAAGTTCACCTCATGCTTATGCCTGAGGCTGACCATGAAGCAGATTTGGGGTTTCCTGTATTTGGGGTTTATTATGTGTATAAACTCACTCTTGAAGCACAGTACAGGTTCACAGGGTTTTGAAATATCAAGGTATGTTCTAAAAAAGCTGCAGGTTGGATTCTCTCTATAAAAATCAACTTCCATTAATTTCAGAGCATTGTTTTACCAATAACACCTCACAATGATAGTGGAATAGAGGAGAGGCTTCTGTGGCTTCCCCCTTCCCTTTTCCCATTAAAATTCTGTTCCAGTAGCCATACTCCACTGGAGAAGATGCCCTGTGTTCATGCATCATGTAAACAGCCCAGAAAATTATATTTTGTCAACAACTGAGAAATAAATTGTTTGATGACTTCTAAGACAGCCTGACGTGAAATTTGTTTTTTTTTTCTGAAACAGAAGCTCTGCACAAGGAAAAACACTTCAAGAATAAATGGCAAGCTTTACGATAATATTTACAAACACATTCAAAAGGCAAACAACACCTGAAAGAAAGGTCCAAATATAGAAATTTCATTTACCTTCCCTTTGTTTCCAGCTATGGAATGGAATATGGTCATTAAATTGATATAAAGAAATCTGCTCCACGAGGCAGAGCTGCTCCCTGGAACACAATGGCACAAGGGGCAGAGTTTGGGCCAGATTCCTAATCCAGGTCAACACACCCATTTATATGCAAATTGAGAGGCAGTTAAGGCACCACAACTTTCACACTTCAGTCTGATGCCTAAATCAGTTTATTGTCCTTAAGGAATTGATAAAAGTCAGAATAAAACACCACTGATCCGACATATTTTGCAGAAAGATTTTTAATTCCCTGAGCCTCGTTTCCTTTGCCATTTCTCAGGGCTGGAGAACTGGCTGAATGGTAACACCTACATTATATTTTAAACTCCTCCCTCCACAAAAATTCACCAGGGGCAAAAAAAGGGAAGGGGAAGGAAAGTAGTTTAATTTTTCCCCCAGAAACATCGTTCATTGCAGCACACACGCCCTAGGTCATGCTGCAGAGGAGTGGCTCTGAGTGTGCTTCTCCCACCTCTCAAGCAAAGCTGGATTCAGTTTCCCATCTCTTAGAGCATCCCTTTCGTGCTGGTGTATTTTAGCCAAGAGTCAAGTGTTTGGCCCTGCTTCTAAAAACTGGTCCGGATAAATGGATAAGACACTTTAACTACACTAACCTTCAACTATCGTATCAGTCAGTGAGTACAGCTAATTCAACAGATGAAACTATGAGAAAGGGCTGTCATTAGTTCCTCTGGAGCTCTCTCCAGGTGTGTAAAATTCCAAATTCTCTTTCCTTGTCACACCACCACACACTGTCACCAAGGAAAAGCCAAGGCTGGAGACACTATGTTTAACTCAGCAGGAAAAGATGTTCCTGGAGCAAGGACACTTTGAAAACGGATCCTCCAGTAACAGGAAGCCAACAAGAAATGGAGGAATAAATACCTGTGACATTGGTGCGGGCTGACAAAGCTTCGCAGTACTTTTCCAGCAGAACAGACAAGGGCAGGTTCACAGAGGATTCACAGTGGAGAACTATCTGGAGAAACAGAAAGAAACCAAGCAGGTGAAGCAGCAGCCTAGAACAGATTTTCTCATTCATGAGTACAACAACCCCCAGCATTCTCAGAGCAGCTCCCATTCATGATTTATTCAGGTACAGACACCCCTTGACAGGAATTTTGTGGTTATGCTTGCTCGGCTCCAGGACATCACATGGAGTTCATCTGACTAATGCAGCCAACTGCGAATTACCCACCTATTCTGGATCTCTCCTTGTGGGAGCTGCTCCACACCTTTAACAAAGCTCAGGATCCACTTTGTCTCACCTCAAAGCAGACGCCTGAAATAGCAGAGCTGAATCACATCCCATTAAAGATCATGTGTCGAGTTTTTTCAGTGAACTTTTAATTGGTACGTGGGTGCTAAAGATCCTTGCACATCCAAGAGAGACAGCGATTGGCAAAGGGAAGTTCAGAGGGCTTGAGGAAGGTGTTTCCATGGAATACGTAGGATAATTGGGCACTCTTGTAAGGTGTTCTGTGGCTCTTTTCAGCCAGTGAAAGACACACAAGTTTCTGACCCTCAGCATTCAGGGCTGAGCCTTCCACTGAGGGCAAATAGCAGTGAGAAAGTGAAGTAATGCCAACACGGGCACTTCAAGAAAGCTGCAGGTTCAGTACAGGATAACAGTACAACCCCAAGGAAATTTTAGGAAATATGCATGAAATCAATGGGGATATTGTAACTTTCACACTCGAAATGAAATTAGTGAAGTGCCCAGTGCAGACAGGGGAGAGAAGCTCCCAGAGCTGTACATCAAAATATAGAGCCAAGCTGGGATCCTGAAGCTCTTGGAAAGCCCTTTAAGAAAGGCAGAACAAAATGTGGCAGGAAAAGTCAGGACTGACAAATCAGTGACAGAAAATTCCATTTTCAAACTATGAAACAAAATTATCCTGACTGTTTCTGAGGGGAATATAAAGCCATGGCAACACACGAAATGCCTTTGCTTTTCTATTTACACAGAATGACTCCAACACAATTCAGGCAGCTCTTACTCAGGGAAACAACCCTACTCCTTGAAGGTTGATGTTATATTTTAGTTATTTTAGTGCTCTATAAGGTGTGTTAAGTGATTGAGGAACCCATTTTATGTCACTGAATTCTTTGTCACTTAATAAGAAGGGGGGTAAATGCTCATGACAATAGAACCCATCAGCAATGCTGGTCTCAAAGAACAGCTGTTCTTTGTGCAGCACCATTTTCTACCTATTTCTCACTTTGCTGTTATTTTACAAAATAGGAGGTGTTGAAATACAAACACAAAGCCTTTCTCAGACTTCATTCTTTTCATATAAACACCATGAAGGTGCTGTTTCTCCTCAGAACTCCTGCCTCCCTTGGCAAACCCTCCACAAATGGTCAGGTAAAGAGGATAAAGGCAGAGGCTGTTGTGCAGCCAGGGCAGATCGCATCTGCCGAGGCTCAGAACTCCCAAAACCCAGACTCTGCAGTGGCCACGTCTCATGTCAGAGGCAGTGACGTGAGTTGACACAGCAGAGGCATTTCTTCCCCTCCATCCCTCTCCCCTCTGCCACCTCCCTGCCTCACTTCAAAGAGGAAACTCGAGCCAGCCCCATGTACTGTAAATACGCTGCGTGTTCAGCTGTCCCCTCCCCAAGACGATGGGAAAGAACAGACAGAGGTCAAGCTCAGCACAGCCTGGGCAGGAACAAGAAAGGTTAAATGTCACACTGGCTTTAGGGTCAGCTCAGGTTAATTTGGCTACAGGGGAAAGTGCCTTCCACATATTATGTTACTTTTGGTTTCATTTTCTCTCCCCTAACCACAGTCAACGGTCTTGCTGTGCGCGAAACTTTTTTTAAAAAAAATTGTATTTAAAGCAGAGAAACCCCCAAAAAACCCTCTTGCAATAATAAAAAACAGGAAAACAAATAAAAAAATTCGAATATTTCAGTAACGTAGAATTGTAAAGAAAAATAATTGGACCTGTGACTGCACAGAAATTATATTTTGAAGTAGTGAAATAATTGCTTGGGGTTACTAATGCATTACTTTACTCAAACTGCATTTCTCTTAAAAAAGCTATTCCATGACCTCTGCCCACCAGATCAGTTCTTTGTTGTCCTGCAGATTTACCTAAAACATGCACAGAAATGTGCAACTTAATTCCTCTGAGCCACTGTGGACATTTATGAGCAAATAAAACTGATGTGCTGAGCCGAAGATTGAGGTGGAAATTAATCCTTTGCTTTCCAAAGCAGGAACACCAACTAAAAGCAGGCAAGATCTGAGTCTTCAGAAAAAAAGTATGGAGCCTTTGGTCAACTTCCCATTCACATCTGAGAACTTTGGGAAGAGGAGTGGATGAATTGCTCTGGTGTGTCACTGTCTGCGTCTCTCAGGGGCATTTTGTTGCACCTTTCCCCTTGGACATGGCCACTGCTCTTCTTTAATCCATGAAAGACCTTTATTTCTGTCAGAGGGTATCAACTACGAGACACAAGTGTTGCCTACTCTCAGTTCCCACCAGAATTTGTGGTTATTTCATTCAGATTAAAGAGATTTGTAATTTCATTTTAAGAAGAATTAACGAAGAGATCTGGTTTGGAATACTGAGTTCCTCAATATAGAAATATAAAACCAAATGAACACCGGTGCTATAAAATTCACCTGCCTAGGAGAGGTTATTTTCTCCTCTCAAACATGGAATAAATGGCTACAGGAATATAAACCAGCCTCCAGTGCTATGGATAGGATCCAAAAATGCCAGTCCAGGCACGGGGCTACCACAGAGACACAATGGAGCATCTGGGAAGTTTAAATATCTCACAGTGGGTAGCAGCAGAGTGGGTGAAGTCAGCAGGAGTGAAAGCTGAAGGGAAGGACTGAGGTGGAAAAGGACGACCCACAACAGTGGAACACCCCTTGCCAAGGTGGAGGTGAGGTTGGAGGCAGTGGATGCTGCCAAACATGGATGGAGGAATACACTCCATGTTCCCCTTCTCACACAAGAATTCCCAGATACCACACTGCAGTGGTCTAATGAAAGCCAGTTTTTAGGTCTCCCTGTCAAACATCTGCTGGTGGCGTGCTGAGAGGTGCTGACATCTGACACAGCCTCAAAGCAACAGAGCAAAAACTCTCTTTGGTCCCGAGGTCCCAGAGAAATCCATCCCGTGGAAGTACAAGAGCATCTCATCAGGAAGCCACTCCCAGAAAAACAGTGGGATTTGTATGGAGTAGCTCAGACTTCAAAACAGAGAGAGCAGCAGCTGAGCTGATCACCCAGGGATTCCTCTGGAATTCAGGAAGAGAAGCAGGAATTTTCCAGATGCAGTTCATCTGCTGTATTTTAAATCTTTAAGATGAAATGACCTCCACTGACTGCATCAGCTGGATCTTATGCACTGTAAGGACAGAGTCACTTAGGTGCATCCTTTCTGAATTTTCTTTAGACATTAAATACAAAAGGAGAGGTAAAAACATTCTTAAGAGGTGATGGCTGCAGAAAACACGAGCACATCACCATCTTATAAAATCATCTGCACTCTTTCTTTTACTGAGCAAGATGAAGTGACCTTCCAACATGGAAAAAACTGGGAGTTATCAACCACAAAATGTGCTCAGTCCACAGCTGACAAGAGAAAGGTCCTTCTCCTGTCTCCTTTGCCACACAAGAATAAAGTCTCACTCTGAACTATCCACTGTGCTCTTTACAAAACCAAAGCACTTTCCTCTCCTGAGAAGCCACCTCTGGCAGTGGCATGGATCATGTCAGGAGGATGCTTCTTCCTACCCTTCATCTCTGGGAAGCTCCACTGCTCTTAAGACTCCTGCTTCAGCTTTACCCATGGGTTTCGTTAAACTATCCGAGGCTGCAAATGTTACCTTGTTTCAACATCAAAATTGCAGCAAAACTGTCTTCAGCACACAGAAAAGCTTCTGCTCAGTAGCTTTGCCCCAGAACTCAGGAAAAAAGAAAAAAAAAGAAAAAAAGAGAGAGCAGAGGAAAACCTGCATTGAAGTTTTAGTTCTTCAATTAGGCAATGCAAATAAATTCACTGCATCTCCTCAGTGAGACTGAATGTTCACCTCGACTTCTGGGAAGAACATTCTCAGAACAGTGGCCCAATTAAATGCAAAAGCTTTTAGTTTGTGTCCACAGAAGCTCATTTTAGGGAAACACATGCTTCCAACTCCACAATGAAAATGTAATTAGTGAAAGAGCTCAACGCAGCAAAATCAAAGCAAATCCCACACTTCCTTGACAAAATCCATCCTCTGTTTGGATACAGCTGAGGAATTTCCAGGGCAGGTGGGCATCTGGCAAGTTCTACATCACTGGTGTGGGGAAACAGATGCTTTGGGAGAAAACTGAAAAATTCCAGATATTCCTTGGAATGCACTTATAACAAATGCCAACGTTCATCTGAGCAGCTCTCTCCCTCTAAGAGATGGCAACACACGGGAGAGAACAAGGAGATCTGGAATATTTGCTGCCTACTAATCACCTGAAGGAATATGCACAATCAGGACAGTGAAAGCTGCTACTTCAGGAGAAAAACAGATTAGCACAGGAGAGGAGGGGAAAGTCATCTTTACAGTGGCCAGGATGGATTTATACTCACTGCCATGTGGTTACTTCATCCACCAGATGCATGTGAAAGAGATGCTTATTAAAGAGCAGTGCTAAGAGGGCCAGTGTGTTGGAAATACTTTGCTTTTTGGAGAACCAGAAAGGTCAGCCCTCTGCATCAAGATGTTTTTGGCCTTTCTCAACTCAGTAACTCAAAATCGCTCGTGCAGCAGCATTTGGCAGCGTACAGTTGTTTGGCTCCACCAAAATAATTTCCATTTGGGATAGAAAGTCTAAATACAAGTTTTCACAGGAGGCTGCAACCTGAAACCTGAGCCAGCTAAGGTTACAGTAAAGGGAAAGACTCTGAGCACAGTTCAAGAAAAACAGGCTCCTTTTCAAGTCATCCTTCAGCTCCTTAAACTCCCTCTGAGCTAATCCAAGCAGCCACATAAAACATTGCTACTTGCTAGAGAACACCAAATGCTCCAGGAGACACTGCTCCATGATCTTAGAGGCCAGATGTACTCTGCAGCTCTTCCAGGAAGTCTGGAAAAAGAGCCTAAAAGTCTGCGTGGAATGGGAATTAGGACCCCAGTTCAATAAAGCAACTAAACACATGCTCAGCTCTAAGGCATGAAATGAAATCAATCTTTATGCAAAAATAAATTAAAAAAACCCTTGAGCATCTGCTACGCTGAGCCCACCACTGAACTTCACTGTTGTCGTTGAAACTTGGAGATCTGCCTTCAGCAAGCACTGCCTACATGCTGTGCTGAAGAAGCTTTTAGAGGGGAGGTTCTTCATCCACTGAAAGCCACGCAGGTGCTGAGGGATCTCCTGAGTCACGAGATACAAACCAAATCCATTCAAGGCCACCCACGAACGGGACGTGTCCAACCAGGTCTCCAAGCCGAGATGTTAAAAATGAGCACAACAGCATTTGACTCACAAGCTGCAGCTCTCCTGAAATAAAATCTTTTAATGGAAAGACTTTTCAGTTTTACATCCTTGAAGAGTTTTGTTGTTCGTTCCCCACACCTGTGGGTATCATATTCAGAGTCTGGAAGGGGAGCAAGGCCCTCACAGCACTCCTGCCTTGGTATCTGCACACCAAACCTGTGACTCGTTTTTTCCCACTCAGTTCCCATTTCTATGAACCCTCTCAGCAGCTCCAATGTGATTCACCTCCCCCCTCCCCCATTCCAGCTTTGCTTCAGGCTCCCTAATGCTCAGTGGAAGAGGGAAGCACTGTCAAGGAACAACCCATCACCTGTGCTTTAAACATGAACTTCAGGACATGAAAACTCATGCACCGGAGACAAAACACTCAGGGAATCCAGAGTAGCTCGAGTTTAAAAGTCATATTTACCCAAGGGAATGGAAATACCTCATTTAACTCTTATTTACATGAAGAGCCTCTGCAGGTATCATTCACCAATCCTCTGTCCCCACTGCCACTACACTTCCCAGGCTCTCCCAGCTCCAGCTCAGCAAATCTGAGCTCCTAATCTTTGTTTTTCAGGCCTCTGCCACCTGAAAAAGCTAAAAAGCCATCTGGATCAAGACTTTATTCAGCTCATATCTGCTCAGCTTCCCATGGAATGGCAACAGTGGTACCTCTGTACCCTCCACAAAATGTTCCTCTGACCCAAGATCTCCTGACAGCGATTTAAAAATGGGCCAGTGAAGTGGCACTGCATATCAGCAGTGAAATTTCTCTCCATCTTTCCTTAAACTGCTAATTCTTGGTGTGGAGCCCACTTTTAGATTTGAAAACCAAGTCTCACAGTGAAATTTAACTCCAGGTCTGGAATTATCTTTCACTACCTGAAGGGGAATCACAGACTCTTCTCGGAGGAGTCAGATTCCTCTCAGGAGCTGACAGCAGAGCAACGAGACAGGCATCATTCACAAGCTGAAGTGAGGGAAAATCTCACAGAACATAAAAAATTATGCACCATGACAACGCCTGAGCATTGGAAAAGAGATGTTGCAAAAAGACATTTCAGGGACGGTGTGAGAGCTCCATCTTTGCAGATTTTCACAACCCAACTGGATGAGAATGATTTGGTTTTGGAATTAGCTCTGCTTTGAGAAGGTGACTGGACAAGAGACTTCTGGCAATTCCTTCCAGTACAAATGATTTTTTCATTCCTTGATTCTATAGTCTCTATGGTAAATGAATCACAGATAACAAGTACTGCCCAAACCTTTCCTTCAGCAATGGAGTAAAACAGCTGATACAGACTGTATCTTGAACAAGAATCAGCAATCCAGAGGCTTTGACGTTTCTTTCACTCATGGTTCTAAGATTTTTGACTCTATTCACATAATCATAATTAAAATATTATGCCAAATACTATGAAAAGACATTTTAAAATTATGTTTATATTTAAAGATAGAATTTTCTTTTAATCCTTTTTTTTTTCTTTCTGAAGGAAAGAAATACTGCAAGTCTGACAAGACTTCAAAATCCTCAAGAAGACCCTGGTTTCTATGAAGTAGAGGATTCTTACACCTTGGAAGGTGTCTCAAGTTCAAAGTGGACTAAACAGCTGATCTCCCAGCAAGTGGGTTTTGAGGCAGGATGAGGAAAGGTCCTCAGTGCATCTGACTGGAAGCACACCTGGTCAAAATTCCTTCCTGAGCTCTGAGACACCATTCTCAGCAGCCAGAGGGACACCCTGGGCTTCCTCTCCGCTTTGAACGAGTCAGTTGGCAGCAGAAGGAGCAGCCTGGTCGCTGGCAGGGCTGTGTTTTCCCAGAACAAGCAGCAGTGGCAGGACTGCGCTGCTCCAGCAGCCGCCTGCGCTGCAGAGAGGGAGCAGCAAGGGAAGGGCTGAGGTGGCCACACTGCCCAGCACAGCCCTGGCGTGGCTCAGGAGCCTCTGCTGGCATGAGCCCCCTGAAACCCAAGCCATGCCCGGCCCTGGGATCTGCTCCTGCCACTCAAAGGGAATCGATACCTCAGCGAGCAGAGCCTGGCTGGCAGCCCCACAGGAAACCTGTTCAGGCCCATCAGCACACTTCCTTTCCTTCCCTTTTGCCTCCTTTCCTCCCTCCTTTGCGCTGGAAAAGCCTCCCCTGCCAGAGGACAGCACTTCCCAAGCTGTGGCAGTGCCGAGGTAACAGCACTGAGCAAGTCCCACATCCCAGGGAGCCGGGGAACAGCAACAGGATCATCCCTCAGCCCTCGGAGGCAAGTGGCTCCTCTCCAGTCCTCTGGCACTTCAGCTGCTATTACCAGGGCAAGGGTTTAGCATTGCAGTGAGGACAGCTAATGTTAATTTTAATCTCCATCTGCATTACTCACTATTTACTTTCCCGGCATACACAGCCCAGAGTGGACAGTTACTCCGCCAGCATTATGCAGAAGTTTATAGAGCTTTAATTAGCTTCATTTAATTGGCTTCATTTCCTTACAGCTCCGTGGAAGAAGTACTTTTCAGCTCTTGAATTACCAAATGGATTTTCTTTCCTATTTAGTGAAAACATGCTGAGTTTCTGTACAAGCACACTTAAGGGATGTTTGGAAAGGCAGTTTCCAAGTTCTCCACCCATTGATCTCCAATCCAGCAGTGCTGCCAGTCTGGGAAAGGAGCAGCACATTCCCAACACCTGGCTCTCAATGTGGGCTCCCCTGTGAGAGGGACTTGTGAGCCAGCAGTCAGGACAGGACGTTGAAATCCATCTCCGTGAGGTGGCTTCCTCTGTCCCTTCCACAACCCTTCCGAAATGGCCCAGCCTTTGAGAAGATCCAGCAGAACATCTGCTCCTGAGAGCCAACCCAGATGATCCCAGAGCCAGAGAAGTGAGCAGTGCTTACAGCAGCACGTGCTCCGCGTCAGAGAGCACCTAACAAATGTCCCCACACTGGCACCATGAACTGGAAATGAAATTTTCATATATTTGGATGTGACTGACGAGATTCAAGCAGTCACCTGAAGGACAGTTCTGTCAGCTGACTGATCTACTTTCTATTTGTCTTCCCTTGTAACAAGGACCAGACAAATTTATCCAGCTCCTCAAAGAAGAAAATTAAAACACTTTACCCAACACTTGCCAGCTTAACTCAAATACAGCTATTTCCAAAGCTGTTAAGATGAAAATAATTATTAGCAGTAAAAGAAAGCAATTCGCTATAAAGAAACAGTCTGATAGAGCAAACCATCACAAAGTGTTTGGTTGTCATGAATAGAAAGACAAGGAGGCAAAGACAATACTTTAACACAGGTCTTTGAGTATCCACAGGAGGCAGGGAGGTGCCAGTGGCTCGCTGGACAGCTCCAGCTTTACATCCAACAATTACTGTTTCCACCATAAGGAAGAGCGGACTACATCTGGGATTAAAAATGGTGTAAATTAAAAGAAAGAGGGCATGGACATGATCCGTTGCAATTTATAGACATGGTGTGGAAAATTCCTGCAGAAAAAGTCATTTGCTGGATAAACTTTAAATCTAGAGTAAATCAGCTTTTCCCCTAAATCTCCTTCTTGGGTTTGCAGTGCTGCAAAACCTGAAAGTGATATAAACTAAAAATGAACAGATTCAGCAGCATGTGCAGCCTGTTGTTACCACCCACACTTCCTCACCTCCCCCTCTCCCCAAAAAATAAGATCTGCAGACCTATTAAAAGAACCTAGAAATGTGCGAATGTTTGTTCTAATACAGTCTTTTTTAAATATTTGGTTTACTAATATATGGGGCAAAATGAAAATAAAAAGAAAACAGAAGAAAGCTTCCTTAAGAAGTCCTTATCATCCACTACCCTGCTTTTCTCGTGGTGAACCTCTCAGATCAGCACATCAGCAGCAGGAACCCACAGCAATCCCTGAAACAAAGAGAGCTGATCACACAAATTCAAAGCAATAAAGAGTTGGCCTTGGAGGAAAATCCCTCCCTGGGGCGCTCACGGAGCGGTGAGCGATGGCAGCACAGCACTCTCCATCTAAGCCAATAAATCAAGCAAGGCAAAGGTCTGGTGTAAGTCCTTAACCATTTATCCTGTTAAACTTTCAGAATGGCTCCTGGCCACATTTATGCCCCAAGCCATCTGGTGGGATCTAAACAGCTCCCAGGAAAGCTCTGGGAGTTAGGGAGCACCATGGGCCATCTCCGTGCACGGTCTGCACAGCATCTCCCTGTTTTAGAAGCTGAAGGAGCTCAATCACATGAGCACAAGTCACTCCCTGGCATTTTTTCTGTGGGCTGGAGAGCTTCCCTGGAGATACTGATGTACCAGTGGAGTTAGAACCCATGAGGCTGAAATTAAAATTCTTCACCTGACAAGGCACAGCCTGCAAAGAGATCCCTGCTCGCTCTTCCTCCACAACCCCGCTCTGGTTTGGAATATGAAGGTCACAGAGTTTAGAGGACTTAATAATGACTTTTCTTCTGCTCTTGACAGGATAATAACATGTAAGCAGATGCCTTATATGCACAAAAGCTAAAGCTGCTTTCTTGCTGGCTAAGGGCAAGCAATGAACATCATCACTGAAATGTTTTATGGCAAAAGTACAGCCAGCCAACGCCAGCACACAGCCACCTCCCTCCAACATCCAGTAACTGCCACGGGATGGTTACAGACTAAACCCTGCCAAAGCACTACCCCAGGAAAGGCTTCTCCTGATGAGATGTTTATGCTGCATTAATTCACAATAAGGCTGGATTTTGGCAATACTATTTAACTTGTCATCACTGGCTGATACACTCACACTGCCCCGGATCTCTTAACAGCTCCAGGAGAACAAATAAATTACAGCAAGCTTTGCTTTTGGGTTTGATGAATAATCTCCCCCTTTCCAAATTACGTGAACTTAGCAAGGACTTTATATAAAAATGTCATAAGACTCATTTGCCTTCATTTTATGGTTTGTTTTTTGTTTCCCACATTCAGCTAAATGTGTTTTCAAGTGTATCATACGTCCAGAACCCCTTTAAGAGAACATAAATCTCAGTGCAAGTCTTCACCCTTTTGCTGACCAGCCCTGTGAAATCTGTCAGGTCATTTGCACCAGCATTTTCATGTGGCAGATCTAATTCTGTACTAGAAAATTGCCTCATCTCGTGGGCGTTGCAAACCTGCAGCTCCCATAAAACACAATTGCTCGGCTGCTGTGAAAACTTAAACTCCCTCAATTGGGTAAGGGCCTGCTCCCACAAGCAGCTATTCCTTTCCTCAAATCCACAAATGTGAATAAAGTCACTGACTCTGAGTCCACTTTCGAGTGTTTTCAAGTTAAACAAGAACTTAAGAGCTTTGGATTGGAGCCAGAGTTTTAAAACACTGCTCTTAAGCTTCTTGGTGCAGAGTTTCCTCCAGCTGTAAAGCAGAGATCCAGATTTGCTGACAACGTTCAGGGATTAAAACACTCCCCAAAAGAACAGAGAAAGCTTCTGCTACAGCTGGAGCAACCAGAGCTGAGCGTGAGGCTGAAAGATTCAAAATGTCATTTCCCACACAGGTGTACGTGAGCCCCTATCAGACACCAGCACGTTCCACCCAAACAAGCTCCACTATAAAAACTCACAGAATACACTCAAGAGTCCACATTTCTTGGGCTAAACACCTTTTATGGAAACTTCACATTTTGATCCTTAATCTAGCTTTGTTTCCCTTTGCTTTTGAGGCAGTTTTGTTTTTAAAGCAGTGACACAGCCACCAAAATTTGCAGAAATAATTCAAATGCAAGGTTGCAGCAGAACTGGAAACCTGGAAAATCCATAGATTACATCCACAGAGGAAGCACATGGCTTTTTTTGATTCATTGAGAAAAAATTAGTCTGGCTAAATACTTGGTACCTGAGTACCTTTGATAACCTCACTGGCAAATCCCACGCTCTGAAGACAAACTGAGATATCTTTATGGACCAAAATAAATCAATAAGAGAAAACACAGCCTGGAAGAGAAAAGGGACTAAAAAACAAAGATTAGGAAGAAGTGGCTTGGGGCTGAAAACAGCAAGTGTGTAGACCCATGCCACTGTGATCCCATCTGCACTGATCTCTCCCTTTTTTGGGATAAAAAAAAAAGACATTGGTGGAGGTGAGAAAGTGTTCTCTCACTTCTAAGGAAGCTACTGCAAAAAAAAAAAAAAAATTAAATTGTCTCTTCTCCCTGAAGCCTGCTATTGACCTGGCTTTTCTCTTTCTTTGTAAATTACAGAGGAGAGAAAAAACCAAACAAAACCCCAAAAGAAATAAACAAAACCCCGCAAACAAACAAAGCCCAAACCAAAACAAAACACACAGAGCTTAAGGAAACAGACCAGATTTTCTTTCTTTATCTATGGAAATGTTAAAGATAGACCAATTGCACTGCAGTTCAAAAGGGTCACTGCCACTTTTTCAAAGCTGTGGGAACAGCCTTCACAAATTCTGCACAGGATCAAGGTTACTCCTGCTTAACCTCTCACGTTTTCTTTTCAAGTCTGACTTAACCACACTTGAAACCATCGCTCAAAACAAACAAGCCACCAAAAAGCGCCGGGAAAGCCTCGTGAAGCCCAGTCCCACAGACCTGATCTCCACCTCATCCCAGCATCTCCCGGGGGGGATGCTGGTGATGGAGAAGGACCACGCGGACAAGCTTCCTGCGCCTTTCACTCCGGAGAAACTCGGAGCGAGTGCTTGGCTGGCTGCGTGGGCTGAGCCCTGCCCTTCGGCACCCCTGACTGCTGCCCAGCCCTGCTGGAGCACATGGTGCGGGGACACGCACCGGGACAGAGGCGGGGACAGCGGGACAGAGGCCGGGGACAGCAGGCACCGGCCGGGGAGCGGGGAGATGAAGGAAAACCCCTTCCCGCTGGGGCAAGGAGCCGCCACCCCAGCGGGGTCCCTGTGCTGGGACCTCTTCTGGCAAGCAAAGGTGGCTGTTTCACAGGGACAGGGACATTAAGAAGGGCTTTGGTGAAGCGCAGGGGCTCTGAGGAGACTCAGAGGCGAGCGGGCAGAGGGTGTCTCTGAGAGCAGCTGTGACGGAGCAGGAAAGGGCCACCGGGACGGATCCCCGAGCGCGGCACGGGCAGCACCTGGCCGGGAGCGGAGCCGCCCGCCCGGGCTGCCCCAGAGCCCGGGGCGCACCTGCGGGGAAACGGAGCACGGTCCC
>VZTJ01004208.1:256471-306636 GCA_013397795.1 Orthonyx spaldingii | reverse complement strand
CACTTACGGGCAGGAGCAGGAGCGCGGCGGCCGCTGCCGCGGGGAGGCTGCGCTGAGGCGCCCGCCCCGCCATGAGGGCTCGGGGGGTGCCCGGGGCTCAGCCGGACCCTCGGCGCTGCCCCGGCGCCGGCATCGCCCCCCGCCTGCTGCCCTTGACCCCTGCCCGCCGTCCCGCAGCCCAGCCCGGCGCCGCCGGCGCGTCCCAGGGCAAACCCCCGGCAGGCAGGGAGGGAGGGAGAAGGGGGAGCCGAGCCCGCCCTCCGCCCAGGATGCCTCGGGGATGGAGGCGGCGGGGGGCCCCCGGGGGACTGCGACCCTCACAGCCTCCAGCAGCGAGCGGGACCCTCCTCTCGCCCTGCTCCGAGCGCCAGAGGGATTCCCCCCGCCATCAGGAGCTGCGGGAAGCGGGAGCGCACCGCCCGCACTCGTCCTGCGGCAACGGGGAACCCCCTCCCCGAGCACCGAGAGTGATGGAGATCCCTCTTCCCCAAGCAATGGGGCCGCCTTCCACACCAGCTTCCAGAAATAACGGGGATCCTCCTCCACCCTCCCATATACTGGAAATTCCACTGCCTCCAAAGTTTCCAGGAACAAGAGGGTTCTCCCTGCCCAGGCTCTGGGTGCAGTGGGGATAATTTTCCAAAATTAGGTGCAATGTACGCGCCCCCCCAAAGCCCCCTAGGAGCATTAATAATCCCTTCACCACCGCCCCATCCTGCCGGGCATTAGGTAAAATGTTTATTCCATTGCCCTTAAACTTTCAGGAGCAACAGGCTTCCCCCGCTGCCCAGGTACAAACTCCATTGCGTGCACAGTGCACTGGAGGTGTTTTATAAAAAGAGAGAGAGCAACTCTTTGCTTGAGCACATAGTGATAGGACACTTTTACAGCTAAAAGTTTAGATTAGATATTAGGAAGGAATTCTTCCCTGTCAGGGTGGGGAGGTCCTGGCACAGGTTGCCCAGAGAAGCCGTGGCTGCCCCATCCCTGGAAGTGTCCAAGTCCAGGTTGGACAGGGCTTGGAGCAACCTGGGATAGTGGAAGGTGTCCCTGCCCATGGCAGGGGTTGAAACAGGATGATCTTTAAGGTCCCTTCCAACCCAAGCTTTTCTGTCATGATTCCATGACTCCCTACAAGCCTGGGAAGGAAAGGGAGAATCCTCCCTGGCATGATGTGCACTCTGAACCACCTGCTGATCCTCCAAGAGTAATGGGACACCCCCAAGCCCATGATACAACATCACCAGTTGTGCTGAGGAGCTACACCTCCAAAATAATGAGAAGCAAGTCTCCCATCTTCTTCTGTGCCCCAGGGCAAAAAGGTTCCAGCTTATTGGTCACCAAATACATCAGCACACCTTTCCCAAAGCCTCCAAGCCTGTGGGACATCTCCTTTGCTGTTCCCCAGCTGCCATGGGAAGCCCTTTTTTCCCCAGCACCAAGCCTTTCAAGGCTCCTCAATGGATGTACACACTTCTAGCCAGGCAACCCAAAACCTGCCTTACTTGCTGCTTCTTGTGCACTTGGTGTCTGTAACAAGAGACATTCATCCTGCTTTTGCCAGGCTAGACCCCTGTGCAAGCAAAGGCAAAACAAGGCCACCCCTTATCTTCTTGCCCACTTGCCCAAGGGGCTTCTGGCCCTCTGGGTGCTCTGGGGTGCATGTTGATGCTCAGGGAATTGGAATTTATAGATTTGGATGCGTGACCCTGTTGGGGTGGAGTTCCTGGGTGTAGCAGAGTTATCACTCCCTGCCCTCCACATCCAGCTGGGCCTCTCCAGACAATGGGTGTGTCTGTGGCATTGTTAGGTGTGGGCATCAGGCCAAACCCTGGTTTTTCCAGTGCCAGCAATGACCCTAATAAGAGTATTTTCCCCTCTGCTCACCCCATCTGCTCAGAGGACAGCCAGCTGTGGTTGAATCACAGTCAGCACCTTCCCCCAGCTGCAGATGGGACTGTCCCCAAAAGCCCAGCTGTGTCCTGAGGCACACAGGACTCAGTCACAGCTCTGGGGCAGGAGCAGACAGGAGCAGCTCCTTCCCATCCCAGCTGGATTTCCATAGGGAGCAGCGCCATGCACTGGCTGTGTAGTCACCTGTTGCCAGCTCTTTCCTTCAGGGAGATGAGGCCTTTTCCTCCACAAGATAGTGTCTTTCCATCACCATCCTTGTTGGTTTTTTGGGGTTTTTAGTCAAAATCAATTGCCATAAAGGTCATAGTGGCACAGAGGAAAGAGTTCCAACAAATCCGCAGGGTTTGCAAAAGCTTTGCAAGCCTTACTCAGATGCAGAAATAGCTGGACATCTTTCCTTGAGGCTTTGCTGAATTATTTTGCTTTTTGTCATTTGCTCAGAAAGGCATAAAACAGCTTCTGACCCTCTCTAAAACACCTATAAGGACGTTTACATTCCTAATTTCCTTCAGGAATTTCATTTGAACATCATAGCAAGGAGATGGTCACTTTTATACACTAGGAAACTTGGAGTTCTCCTAACAGACTGGCAAAAGTTTTCATAAAGCAGCATTATTTTCCCTTTTCCTCTGGTTATTCAACAGTTTGAATACATTTAAATATTTACGCTTGCCTAGTTTTCCCCTTTCTGCCTGTTGCACACCAGAATTTGTTTCCTTTCATTATTAAAAGAAAACAAAGCCATATCCCAAAGTTGCATGCTTCCAATTAATGTGAGTTTGTTCATGAAAATGCAAAAGAGAGGAATACATCCAGCCCAATTTTTTATTGCATTTAAACATTCACCTCCGGGACGGGAAACTCACACGCAACAGGATTCCATGAACTCATGGGAATTGGGAAAGGAGGCCTGGAGCTGCATCTGCACAGACATCAAGTGCCCTGGAACCAGGAAGGTTTTCCATGACTTTCTGTTATGATTTATCTGTGTTTATTGCGCTGTCCAGAGCCTCGTAATCTTAAAAGTTGTATTGAAACAGAGCAAAACAACCCCAAATTGTGACTATCTAAGGATTAAACAAATCATTCCCACAGTCTTGTGCCCGAGGCTTTTCCCCTTGCAGCTGGGTTGTGAAGTCCAACCAGAGATTTTTGTTGTCTAGGTTGCTTATATGGTCAGTCCCCTTCGGATCCTCTTGAGTTCTTTCAGGGCAGAGCTCATGTTGCAGATTTTCTTTCAGTCAGGGGACTCTTCTCCCAGACATGTCCTTTTGTAAAACTTGTAGGATCCTTCATCCTGCTGGCTGGATTTATGGGTGAGGTTGGTCAAGGTTGACATGGAAACAGAGACATAAAGACACAGATACCCACATGTGACAGCACAGAAACCTTTTCCCCTGAGAAAATCTATCTGTTTATGGTAAAGATGTTCAGAGCTCCTCGGGAGCAGGCGGCAATGTCTGTGGCCAACCAGCCCCAGAGGGCGGAGGACTGTGGCCAATCCTAATGAGTGTTCATTTTGTATATAAAAGCTGCATTTAAATAAATAATTCCCTTTCCTTTGCATTCGCCCTCGTGTGCCTCTTGTTTTGACGTCGGCTCAACAGCGACACCCACACACCCATGTGTGGATATGGCATGGGAAATGTGAGCCTTGTTCTTTCAGGAAACACATTGAGACCCCTGAGATCAGTACTCAGAGACTCAGGAATGCAGGAGAAGACAATCCTGATCAGCTGGATGGAGTGATTCTCCACTTGGGATCCTGGCAAGGATCCAGTTGCTCAGTTCTTGCCCAAATGACTTTCCGACATGGCTCGCAGTCATGCCCATACAAGGATAACCCCCCTTTGCTTGTTTGGTGGTGATTTTTATTCCTCTTTAAAACTCCTGAAAGAACTTCAAGTCTAAGTATTCCCACTGCTCTCAGTGGTGAAGCTGTTCAGAAAGAATCCTCACTGAGGGAGAGGCATGGCCAGCTCTTGGTGTCACACCTAACACAGCAAGGTCCATTACCCTGAGGCACTTCTACGATATAATGAAATAACTTGAAAAAGAGTCTCAGCAATAACCACAAACATCACACAAAACACGAGTAACCAAAGGGTGAAATTGGGCTGAATCAGGTGCCAACTTTGTCTCTCTGAAACACTGGGGGACCTCTCAGAGGGATGAGATGTCTTTCAGTTAAAGGGAAACATCAGAAAACATCAAATACATCCCTCCAGGTGAGTTCCAGAGCCCTCTTCTATGGGTCCCACTCTGGAGACAAATCTTGTCCCCATTTGGAACTTGGATGGGTTTTAGGCCTCTTGTGCAGGATCTGAGTAAATCCAGTTTTAGTTATATATCAGATGTTTTCTTCATCCCCTAAACTAATCAAGTTAGACCCCTTTCAGAGATGTGAGAGCTCAGAACAGCTACAATTCTCTGAAAGCCTTGTGCTGCCCTGTTCCCTCCTGGCTGCATCAGTTTCAGCTGTTTCAGAGTGGCAGGGGAATTGATCTGGGTATTCCAGACCTGGAAAAGGCCAGCCTGGGAGAAGGAATGGGAGGAGTTCCCCCTGCTTCTTGCAGAATGAGTGAATGCCACGATGACATTTGAAACCAGAATCATTTCTGCAAAGGAGGAAGGTTAGCTGGAGGGTTCTTATTAATTATGAATGTGATGGTTTCCTGAAATAATGGTGGGTCAGAGTTGGCAACGAGCACAGCTCAGGAAAACAGAGATTTCTCTGCCAAAGCAAAGGCACAGAGCTTCTTCCTCTTCAGTAGGTCAGTACTTGCAATTGCACTGGGATAGGGAATGTAAATGGGATGGAGGGAAAAGTGGTGATATTTAAAGAAAGTTCCATTGTTTGAAATGGTTCCTAATAGTGAAGTCTCTGGGGTGTGGTATAAACCTTGGGAGTGGGGAGGAAGAAGGAAAATGAGGTGAAAGCATCACGCCTTAGGCATAAAATAGATTTTCTGGCTTTTTTTACTGTGGAATTCATGTGGCCACTGTATTCTCATGGAATAACACAGGGCTTTTCCTGGTGCTTAGTGTTTGGCACGTCCTATTGCCAAGGAGATGCAGTTGGCTCTTCACTTCCCAAGGGCACCACAAACCTCAGCGAGCACCGAGCCCATCTGGGCTGGGAGAATTGTTCTGGTGGCTGCAGGCCCTGCCAGATGTTCCCCTTTCCCCAGGCAGCTGTGGGACAGCAAAGCTGCCACATCCTGGGATGCTGCTCTGGGTACTTGGGGCTTTCAGGTGCCTGCTCCAGGCTGTGAAGGACAACTGGCAACCTGGACACCCTTCAGAGTTCCCAGGCAAAGCAGTTTCAGAGATAAATTTTAAAAATATAGTGAAATGTCCTATCAAGAGATGTTTCACCTTAAAAATGGGGAAGGAGGAAAATGTGTCATGAGAGAAATCACCTAATTTGGCTTCAGAAGTTCAAGCCACACTAAGTAAGTAGAGCCACACCTCTAAGTAGGTCTGACATTTTGGCGGGTTCTTGGTACAACTTGATTATTTCCAAATAACTTCCAAGTTACTTCTGTGGAAATAAATCTTGGATTTCCGAATAGCAGAGAGAAATGTGTGATTCAGCCTCTCTCTTTCACTCTTTTATGAGAAATGTCTTCTGCATTTTGCATTTAGATTGCAGTGTTCACCTGTATTTTACCACCCTGAAGGAGATCTGGCACTAGACAATCAAATGAAGACTGAGAGTTTCTGCATCCAGCTTTAATCCCTTTTGATTACACTGAAGTCTGACTCATCTACTTTCTGTTGAAGTTCTTTCTTCAGGATGTAGTTTTTAGGATTCTTTCCTGAATTTCATGTTTGTTTTCCCCTTGACAGGCAATGTCTTCATACAATGCGCACTCTCCAAGGGGGGATTTTTTTATATCAGCAGTCTTAAAGATAAAATAAATAACACAATTTAAGGGCTAAACCCCCAGTCCTTTTAGCTTGAAATCATTTATAGTTTACTGTTAAGGCCTCAATAAAAAGAACTTTTTTTACAATACTTTTGGGAATGTAAAGCAAAGCTGGGAGATTTACTGCTTTGCAAAGACATTCATATAACTTATTCCTCTCCTCTCCCATTTCCCTTCCTCTTTGGATCTTTCTGATTCAATTATTATGTCTGGATTTTTGGGCTCAAATAAATTATTCATCTTCAGCTTGCCATGGCCCCTTACAAGCTTGAGTCACTTTCATTCTGTCTTGAGGCTCAGACACCCAATCAAGTCCTGCAGTTTGAATGTTACCATGGTCAGGATTTCTCTTGTGGACTGAGATAAATAACTGTAGGTGTCTCAATATTGTAATGCTGAGCTCATATCATGGTCAGTGGAGATCTAGTGAACCCAGTGAAACCAAAAAAAAGTACTTTCCTGCCAAACAGAGATGTCTGCTGGGGCTCACTCTCCTTTCTGACAAGCTTCATCATTGCCTTAGGAACTTCCCTGCTGAAGTGCAGCTTCACCAGACAAAGTTTTGGGAGGATCCTTCCCTTGACAGGCTGCTCTGAACTCCTGGAGGTCTCAATTATTTTAGCAGCTGAGCTGTCAGCAGCTTCTGGCCCCAGATCTGCCAAGACGCTTTGGGATTTCCTCGTGTGGGGTTATCACTCAGCATGTCAGGAATTTCCTTGGAAAAACTTTCTTTTGCCAGTACAATGTTTGTTTTATTTCTTGCCATCCTCTGCCAATGCTGCTCATTTACCTTTTCTAGTGAAAGGTTTGAAAATGCATTTTTTTTCTCTTTTTTTTTTTTTTTTTCCCCAACAGCTGTTCAGGCTCTCTGGGAGCTCACAGCACAGCAAACAAACAAAAAGGTTTGTATTTTTTGTCATTCTTGCCTGACACCATCAGCTATAGTGGAGAGGATCGGAAATTTGAATCAGCAGTTGGCAGGTAAAGGAATCAGAAGCAGTTCTACAAATACTCATTTGTCAGTCCCAGCAATAATACCCCAGTTTTACACTCCGTAGCCACGTGGGGTTCAGTGAACCCACACAGGAGAACCAGGCTTGGAGAGTGGAAGAATGCATGAAATGGGGATTTTCTATATCCACTTGCCTAGAATTCAGCTGCCAACATAATTTATCTCTCTTCATCTCCAGCCTAATGGTGCTGTGTCATCCCTGAAGAAAAGCATCACTCTTTTCCCAGGAATAGCTGCCTTCTATTTTGGATTGTGCTTGCTGCAGTTTTTTCCCATTCTCAGTGCCTGAAGTTAGTGACTCAAGGCATGGAGGCAAATGCATTTGTGTGTTACTTCAGACTTAAAATCAAATATCACAGAATCCCAGAATGGTGAATGAGTTTGAAGGGACCTTAAAGCTGATCTCATTTCACCCCATGCCTTGGGCAGGGACACCTTCCACTAAAGCAGTCCATCCAGCCTGGCCTTGGACACTTCCAGGGATGGAGCAGCCACAGCTTCTCTGGGCAACCTGTACCAGTGCAATAATTTAAATAAATGAAATTAGACACCCCTGCGGGTTAGGACCTTCAGGTTGGACACATAGATATAACACTTACCCTGAAAGTGACCATAGAATTTGCTTTTGCAGTTTTCCATTGGTAAATAAACTGCTTGCAAAAACCTTGCTGCCAAGAACCTGATAAATAAACAAATAACTTATTTATCTTCTGGTAGAAAAGAGAAACAAGGGACTTGCACATCATGGTTTTTTTTTCCTTTAACTTCTTACCCTTCAGCATTGTGAGTCACTGGAGCCAGCAGCAGCACAGAGCTCCATGTGGTAAACAGTGGGTCTAGAAATTATGTTGATAAATAGAAATAAATGCAAGCACACAGACTGAATACTAAGCAGAGGTTCCTGTTGGCATTTCAGTCTCTGCATAAGACATTCACAAGATGTCCTGTGTGGGACCCTCAAATTTATCGAGGGCATAGGAAATGAGATGTCAGTTCCTAAGACAACTTCTGGGTCAAAACATTACAATCATAGGTAGGACTGGGCTGAAAAAAGACATCAGTTGTAAAGTGGCAGAAATGATCTGGTTTCTCCTTTCCCCCTTTGCAGTCAGTGGACATCTGAGCAATAGATGTCAGCCAGAGCAGCCCAGCTTCACTCCACAACACCCCGAACTCAATGTCTACAGCCCAGCTGTAGACTCAAATCCCACTTTTGTCTGTTTCTTCCCTTGCCTGTGACAGAAGCTTGCAACAGTGAGTTCAGAGTTGTAGATAAGTGAAAGTAGGTGGCACGAATCCCATCCAACCTTTAATGAGAGAAGAAATCACCCTGCAGATGTTACACTTTGCTGTTCCTCATTGCCACAGGATTCTGACAGTTTGCAGTGACTGATTCCCTGGCCCCACACCCTTAAATCCTCACTGAGAGGCACCAGCTTTAGGCATTGAGAGCGTTTGATTTCTGAAGCCCTTCTTGTTCACAACAATTAATTAGTGCCACCTTTGGCAGCACTTCCCTGTGATGAACATCTGGCTCCCAGAGGGTGAATCAAAGCTGTGTGTGCTGCCTCATGGTACACGAGAGCCCTTCCAGGCAGGAGAGCTGGAGGACCTTTTAGTCACTCATGGTAATACTCCTCTAAATATTGCAGCAATCAGCCTCAGCAGTTTCAAAGGGTCTGAAATTTTACAGAGCAATGCTTCACTCAGGCAGCACCTAATTAAAACACACACTGGTGGGCCTACTGTGGCTCAGCCAGGATTGCTTATTTCCTCTGGCCCTGCTGACTGTCAGTCAAAATCCCTTTCCACAGCAGTTGTCTGCATCAGATTCCTTTAGCTCCCAACTTCTTTCACACAGAAATGATGGCCTTGCTTATGCTGCCTTAGATTAGGGTGGTTCAGCCTCTTCCAGGCTGCACATCCTGTGTCAGGATTGGAGCCTCTCACCTGAAGGGTCGGATGAAGTTAGCAGGGGATCCTCCATTGTCAACAAAAACAATTTGGCTTTTTGGGCCCACAGAATTCATTTCTAGCTTTACCCCAGTGTTTCCATGGACACTGCAGAGAAGGTGGCAAAGTGGGTGGACTCAGCCTGTGGATTACCCAGGAAAACATCTCATAAAAGTGTAAAGACTCTCCTCTAAAATTCCACCACTTGTTCATCTTAGCAGAGCTGAAGCTACCCAAGCACTTACAGAAATTCCCTTCCAGCACTTTAAGGAAAAGATTTTTACTCTGTTTGCTCCCCACTTTGCATTTCTAAACCATCTTTTCATCCATCTACTCTCGTGTTTTTCTAGTCCAGCCTGTACTGAGCTGCTGTGTCAGCACCCTTTGCATAGCAGCATTTTTGTGAGTTATGGTAGCAGGAAGGGGATGAATCATTTCATGTTTATTTATCGGGGAAATGGTAATAAAGAATTTCCTTTTGCTCAGAAATTGAGTTTTCTGGGTACTGCTTGTTTGTCAATAAATGCTGCTTTACAGCCTGAGGTATGAAAAGGAAAGGAAGAAATTATTGTCAGTGCTAAGGCACTTTACCTTCTAATGAAAACAGAGGTAGAGGGATTAAGCTAAAGACACCTGCAGTTGAAATGCTTCAGGGAGTGTAATTTTGGTCTTGTGTTCTTTTTTTAGGTGGAAAGCAAGCCAGACACTCTCCTTCCAAATAAGTTGATGGGAGCAGTTGCCTGAATCTTGAGTTTCTTCCCAGAAAGAAAACCACAACAAAACAAGTCCTAGTCTGTAAAAGACTGAAATTTTATGTCCAAAATGGTTCAGTTTCCTTTTGACTCCAAGAACAGGTACAGAAAGTGTTCAACAGACTTAACAAAGGCTTTTTTTCAGTGTCATTTGAAATCTTTGAAAAAGCTGGGTCAAGCACATAAGAATCGACAGAATAATGTTCCCCAAATACCTGCAGCTGCCGATATTGGTGGCTGAATGGCAGACAGACCCCACAGACCTTTCTTTTCACCCACATGAAAAAATTCAGGTTGCTGATGAGATTTACAGCTACAGCTCATGCCCTGAAAACAGTGGCACCTGCACACCAGCCTGGGAATCTCTGATAGGTGTGAGGATAAAATACCAAAGCCATATCATCCTTATAGGGCCTGAATTAAAGTTTGGCTATGTGTGCAGGTGCTCCACAGGAATTCCAAGTCTTTCAGTACTCCATAAAAGGTATAAATCTTGAAATTCCCCTACACAGAGGCAGAAAGAACCAGCAGTAATGAATGAAACCCACGTTGTCTCTTACCATGCTAGCACATCTCTTCTGATCCAAATTGGGAAGAACTCCAATGTATTCTACGTTATTTAAGGGAAAGAGATTCAAGGAGTTCCTATCAGTGCCACAGGGAACTAATGTATTTAAAAACTAAGGCTGGGGATTTTCTGTACCTCATTGGAAAAATCCCTGAGCCTGACTTGGAAGTCAGCCCTGCTTTGAGCAGCACTGAGACTCAACATCTCCAAAAGGTTTCTTCCAACCCAGGTTTATCTATGATTTTGTATTTCCCTGCAATTTATTTTACATACAGAGGCAGCGTTTTTCCTGTGGGAAAAATCTTTGTAGAAATCCTGATGGGGCAAAAAGTGAAGTGTGGTTGTCATCAGCAGATCCTGGTGGTTGTCAGGTCATGCTCTACCTGTGTGATTTACCCCAGGAGCCTGATGTGGCATAGGTGGCATTTATCTCAGGGATTTGCTTCCCACACACCTCCCTCCCAAGGATGGTGTCAATCAAATGGAGCCAGGGGAAAGCAAAGTGAATTTTACCTGAGTAAAATCAGGGAGAAGACAAACAGAGCTTGCAGAGCCACACAGTGAAACACAGACAAAAATACTGAAAGAAAGGAAGAGGCATTTATGGCACAGGGGCTTTCCCAGAGCTGAGTGAGTCTCCACAGAGAACTGCCAGCTTTAGAGGATTTATCCCCTTTTCTGGTGTGGCACCATACCTGCCTTCTAACTAACTTCTACCACCAAAACCCAACTGATCCCTTGACCCATCTGCCCAGAGGAATCACATTCTCCTACTTCAAGCAGCAGTCAGGATTAAAACAGACAGCAGGGCTTTACCCTAGTGAGGAAGTTCTTTCCAGAACAAGACTGTAGGGTACACAAGTAAAGCTTAAACCCAAGAGAAGACAAATTCAGATACACCTGACATCTGCATTTTGTTGATCAGCCACTGCAGTGGTGGGTGCAGCAGAGGAGCCTTCCCTGCAGTGCCTCTCCCCTGTGGTGCTGCCTTCAAAAAGGGCTCATTTTGGACAGAATTTCTCCTCACTGATATCCAAGGGGACTCAGAGGAATATTTAGGAATGCCCATTTCTCCTCCCTCTGTTCGTAAGCCTATGATTTGGCAGTGCTGGGTTAGTGGTTGGATTCAATGCTCTTAGAGGCTGTCTCTAACCTAAATGATTCTGTGATCTCATGATTCTATGATTATATCAAATTTTCCAAAGATTAGGATTTAATACTCTGCATTCTCACACCGTGTCAGTCTCTCTGTGTAGGAAGCTCATTGGTTGCCATCCTCCTCTCACCTCTCTCTTCCCGTAAAACAAGACTCATCCTATGATGCTTTCCATAACATGGAGTTCCCATAATCATCAGAAACCAACAAAGTAGCAGATATCTTGATTCACAGATTCAGAAAAAAAAGCTCAAAACATAACATGAAGGAAAGACCACCTTGGTTTAATGTCAAGGGCACGAGAGCCAGGAATTCAAATCTCACACGTTCCACTGCTGACATGTTGTGCTTTTAGCTAAATCTCTCTTCTTTGCTTTCCCTACTTGTAAAGCTGGAAAGAACCAAAATAATTCTGTTGTTACCATGAAATTCAGCATCAGTTTGCAAAGCATGGAACGTGTGGTGTTTATATCCACAAACAGTATTTTTATGCTTGGATGGCAGGCAGGAAGCTCCCTTCCACTGCATGGTGGGTGCACCAGCTACTGAATTTGTTAGAAGTGAACTGAAGGCAGCTCTGTGGGCCTCAACTACACAATAATCTAATGCTGAAAGCACAGGATTCTGGCTCCTCACTTCATCTGACCTGTGCACAACACTATGGCACAAAAAGAGCCACGAGGACAACTTCTTGCTTTTCTTTCACGCTGAAGAAGAGAATGCTCCAGGGAGATGTTAGAGTACTTTCCAGTGCCTAAAAAGGCTGCAAGAGAGCTGGAGAAGGACTTTTCACAAGGGAAAAGAGTTGTAGGACAAGGAGCAATGGCGTTAAACTGATGCAGGGTTGATTTAGATTACATATAAGAAAGAATTAATTTATGAGGGCAGTAAAAGAGTGGCACAAATGATCCATCCCTGGAAATATTCAGTGCCAGGTTGGACTGGGCACTGAGCAGCTTGATGTGGTTGAAGATATCCCTGCTTATTGCAGGGGGGTTGGACCAGACAACCTTTAAAAGTCACTTCCAACCCAAACTATTCTGTGATTCTTTATCTTTCAGCCTCACCTTCGAATTTGCCATTTCCTGTATTCTTATGGCCAACGTGTTACAATCACTACTGTGAGTCAGGAGCACTGGCATAAGGCCACCAGGATTAATGTAACCAAGTAATCCAATCTTAATGAGGTTTAAAAAGGAGCTTGACAGTAGCTCCAAAGCACTTTTTAGATGTATGGCTTGTCTGTGATTATTGAAGCATGCAAAGAATGTTATTAATAGGTCTGCAGTCAGGTGAATAGGTCTGGATTAATTTCATGTAGCAACAGGCAGTGGTGATTTAAGTTAGTGGAAACTTCAGTGACAAACATGCTGATAAACTTTCCAAGAGCTTGAGGAAACACAGCCATGGAAAATCGATCAGGATGAATGTTTGAGTAAATGTTTGTATCTCCGATTCATCCTGCAAGAGACTCTGCTCCGCTCACCTCAGCTGCACGAACCCCCACTGGCAAACACACCCTCCATGAAATCTGAAATTATGTACCTGCCTCCTTGGCTGGTGGAAATAAACGGTTATGAAACCATATTGTCGTCAATGAACAGAAAATGCAGATGTCACTGACTCCTGGACAGCTCTGTGTGAGCACAGCAGTTTCACGGCTCAAGCAGCGACCCTTGGTAGCTTTGTTTTACAGCTCTTCGTCCTCCAATAGCAAGAAACAGGAAACAAATGTTCGCTGGCCACCTTCTCCAAATCTCTCAGGCTCCAAGTCTTTCAGACACCATGGTGTTTGCAATGGATACCATGTTAAAGCCACAGAACACAACTGTGAAATGAAAATAGGGTAACGCAGCAAATATCCCCTTGTTTTTGTCTTTGCCATGCCCTTTTGTAGTCTGCTGGATAACAGACTGTCCTGTCCTTCTCTGAGAGTTCAAGGTCTAAGATCAATAATTCTGGTTGTCTCGGAATTGAGGACGTAACGACTTCATGCATCTGAGTTAAAAGTTCAATGGTTAAAGACAGGTTGTCAGTTCAAGCAACAGCACAAACAATCATTTTGTAGAGGACAAAAAAGCACACGAGTTTGCTTTTTTTCAAATAATGACAAAAATACAGACCTTTGTGTGAACATCATCTAAAGCAGAAGAGAGATAATGTGCTATTGCTGAAGCAAGCCAGCTTTGCTGGAATTATTCTGCTTTCATAGCCAGTGAGGATATGGCTTCAGACTTCTAAAATGCTTGAACTACTGAGCCAGATCTGGCCCTCACTGCATGCAAAAAAGGCAGAAATTCTCATCAGCCTCAGTGGGGAATCTCTGCTTAAAAGCTGAGTCCCAATCCTGCTCATTTGTTTTCAACGAA
This sequence comes from Orthonyx spaldingii, assembly GCA_013397795.1. Lineage (NCBI taxonomy): Eukaryota > Metazoa > Chordata > Aves > Passeriformes > Orthonychidae > Orthonyx > Orthonyx spaldingii. Next base: position 292,980 of record VZTJ01004208.1, on the reverse strand, counting down.
TAAATGCCTCTCAGTCAGTGTGTTTTACACTGATAGTAAATTCAGCCTTCTCTGTGTCTGAGCTGAAATCTGGAGACTAAAGCAATTAGTGGGGGAATGCTCATTAAGAGTCACAACATTAAATCTCACATTAAGGATTTTGTACAGCATCTGTGTTCTCATGATAAAGAGGCACCAGGTCACCTGCTGCTTTAAGCCCTGTAATTTGTTTATGGATTCATTAAGGCAGAACACAAAACGCAGTGATCAGTCTGCTCCCAACTACCCCCCAGAATTATTATAGCTCTTTTCAGCATCCCACAAGTTGTGCCTTCACTTTTAGAACTGCTGCAGATCATCTGAAAGAACCCATCAAAGACATTCCTATGGAATTTCCCACGAGGAAATGTCAACCTGTCAAAAGAAAATTGTATCATGGAAATATGTCAAGTTTGATAAAACACCGTGTTGAAAAATCAGAATAGAACACTTCCATAGAAATATTCTCCTGTCAGTCCTTCAGCAGCAGCAGGGTGTGACTTCCATTTTAAAAAGCTTCCAGCTTTTATTTTTACTTTATTTCCCATGAAAAAAAGAGAGCAGCAAACATAGAATCGTAGACCATGGAATTTCGGAATGGCTCGGGTTGGAAGTGACCTTAAAGATGATCCACAGGCAGGGACACCTTCCACTATCCCAGGTTGCTCAGAGCCACATCCAGCCTGGCCTTGAACATTTCCAGGGATGGGACAATCATAATGAAATATTTTTAATGCCCCCTCCAAAAATAACATCCAGTGCTATTGTTGATTTAATTTCATGGGGAATTTTGTTTCTCTCCTACCCATTGAAAATTAATTTTTTCCCCCCATCAGAATTTCAAGTGTAAAAGAAAATCTATTTCCCTCTCTGGTTTTAATTAGAACTTGTGTTTCCCAAATCAGAAGTGGAATGGTTAAAGTGCATGGTGGGAGGTGCTGAGGACTCTGTGTGTAGCTGTGGCAAGAGATGCTAATTTAAGAAAAGGGGAAGATGATTCAAATTCTTCTTCCCCATTAAATTGGGGAGAACAGGAAAAAAGTGTAATTTTTCACCATAATTAGGCACTGCCAGAAAGAGAAAAAAACCATAGAAAACACAGAAATATTTAGAATTAACAAGGAAAATCGGAATAAGCAGGGGCAAATTCATAGAAGAAAAATTTGTGAAGGGTTTTTAAATACAAACACATGTAAATACCAGCTGGCCTTGGGATTCTGGGTGACTGCACAAAAATCTCCATGGACACGAACACCTTCACTTCAGCAGGTGCTACCAGGGCTGCTCCAGTGGAATAACCAGCATCAAATTGGGTTGATTGTAGCAATGAAGCAAGAACACGCGATTAATCTTTGTGTAATCCGGCATATTTGACTTCTGAGACTGCTTTGTTTTACCCACGGGCCTGCCATGCTGTGTCCTGATGGGAGCCCTCCTGTCTGTGGGAAGCTCTGGATGGCAGTCATGGAAACTCCTCGTGTGCCAGGCCACCTCCCTTTCGATGGGAGCAGCGATGGGTCAGCTGGAAAGGCCAATTAATCTGAGTGGAACATCCTCCTGACACAACTGTATTGTTTCCATGTCCAGAATTAGCTTAGTTGAGACTAGACTGAGTATCTCAGCCTTGGCAGAACATAGATATTTCCCAGGAGACAGATCCATAATCTATCTGCTGTCAGCTATCACAAAAATATGTTATTGCTTTCCATATAGGATCAAGAGCAACAGCAGTATTCCACAGATTCTCTGGCATTTCTCCTTCCCAGATTTAGAGTGTATTTAAGGCTACGCTGCTTTTCTGGCTCGGTTATTTTGTTTTGTGGTGGTGAGAGAAAGTGTGGGAGAAATTCAAAATGGCAGAGATCTCCTCCGAGATTGAGGGGCTGCAATCTTTCAATAAGAAGACCAGGGAATGGAGCTGCTGGAACTCCTTGAGCAGATTGTCCCATAGAAGGAGATGGGTGGCACACAGGAGTTTATCCTGGGATTTTACATGGCTTGGTTTGGGAAACACTGAATTGACAGAGCCCTGGGGACACAACGAGTCGTGTCCTTTACCAGCTGCTGTCCAGGTGACAGTGAGAGAGTGACCATAGCACAGCCTGAAGGAGATCATTGTGTGGATTCCTGAGGTTCAGCAGGAGGAAAAGATGGCAATCATCAGAAAGGATGAAGTACACAATAAAAAAATCTGGATTTTTCCAAGACTTAGGAGTCAAATTATTCATGAAGCCTTCATGCCACCTTCCTAAATAACTCCTGTTATGCTTTTCAGGGAGACAAATTCTAGTTTGACTCTTTGGTTCCTGCATTTCAGTAGATCAAATCAGGTTGGATTTCACTGACCTTACCTTGCTTCCTGCCCTGCAAGGAATCCTAAGGAGGGATTGTCTAATTCAGTTACTCCCTTCTGTGAGAGCAGTGGATCCCTCCTTTGGAAACGAAATAGTAATGAATAACTTGCAATCCAGTTTTCAAAAGTGCCCTGCCTCCAACTGGGATGAGAGCTTTTCTCTGAAGCAGGGTTTCATTTTAGGCTATGAATCAAGGCAGACCCAGGAAAACATGGATGTTGGATCTGATGGGAGATAAATCTGATGAGCTGCAGGTGCCTGAGCTTGTCTCCGTTCCCTTTATTACCAGGGGACAGGAACAGAGGGCACTGAGGGGTTTTACCAACCACTCCTGTGGCCACCACCTGCATTTGTGTCCAGTCCTGGTCCCCCAGCCTGAGCCATGCCGCAGGAATCTCTGCCTTTTGCCAGTCTCAGCTGTGTTTGGACATGGTCATCACTGGTCTGGACTCAGACACCTCCCAGCTTGACCTGGAACCTGCCCTGTCCCCATGGGCCAGCCTGGCAGGGACAGGATTATCCAGACCTGATCCTAACCTTGACTTCCTACCTTCACCTTGGACTCACCTCATCGCCATGATCTTGCCTGAGGATTTTGTCTTTTGGCTGAACCTCGGTGCCACCCCTGGGCTGGCCTCCCTTTGGGGTGCAGCGGGGCAGGATGGTGGCCAGGGAGGTCCTGGTGCTGCTGTCTGGTTTATCACTCTCAGCTCCTGGCTCCCTGTGCCCTGGGAAGCAGCTGGACATTGCTGCTCCCTGCTGTGGGCATTTTATAGCTGTCTGCTACAACCTGCAACTGCACCAGGGGAGGAAAATCACAAAATCTGCCAACCCCCCCGAAATGTGGAGCAATTTTTCATGACTTGGGATCTGGCTTAAAGAGCAGCTCGTAGCTCCAAATCTCTGAGGTGACCAATCCCACCAGCCAAAACCTCATCTGTGGGGAAAGAGAGAGACCTTTATAATGAAGGAAATAAAACTAATCTTGTGCTACTGGGTAGCAGTGATGCCAAAACTGTGGAACAGTTTGGAGAGGAGCATACATTCAATGACTGACTGGAACCTCCCATGTGAAGCACTTTTATAAGTCTAACTGAGAAACTTTTGATGTTTAAGCCAAGCATTACACTACAAAACTAAGTTAAAATAGAAGTTAAATACATAGCTATTGTTAACAGGTATTTTTCTCCCTGCCTTGCTTCAGCCAGGAGACATTACCTGAATGAACTCAGGCTGATCACATTTGGTTATCCTTATACAGGCAGCAAATGCAAGAAGTCACTTCGAGAGAGGTCATAATTCCTTTATTCCAAGAAACAGCTGTTTAGTTCTGTAGCAAGATGAATGAAACTTGAATTTCTTGGCACTTACTGGAAGAAGAGATTATGATCTCTAATTGGTTTTTTTTTTTCCTTTACAGACCAAGCTGATGATAAGGCTGAAGAATATTTGCCAAATCAGCCTGAACCATGGCAGCAAGTAGTACTCTCCAGATTAAATCCAACAGCATTTAGAGTCTATGCTCAAAAAACCCCTTTATATCAACCTCTTGAAAGCAGTGCAGCTGAGGAGCTTTTAGGTGGTATTTGGGAAATGAGAAGTGGCAGAAACAGGCAGTAAAAAGCTTTACCTGTGTCGGTTGTTTTTTCGTCACCTCAGTCGATTTGAGGATCTGGTTTGTTGAGCTGTAACAACTGAACTGAGATGAGGAAAGAAGTGAAAAGTGAGGGAGCACGACCCATCTTTGCTGCTGCAGAAAATGCCATATGGAGCCAGGACTTCTTGGCTGCAGCTATCACACCTCTGAAATACTGATCACAGTGAGGGTTACTGAGGACCCAGCAGGTAATGAAACAACTCTTTAAAAAAAAAAGAAAAAAAGAAAAAGAAAAAGTAGCTTGGGATTTTAACTCCTTCTTCTGTTGTGCATCATAAATCAGGGTTTGAATTCATGGCTGGAGAGCCTTTAAAAGGCTTTTTGAAAGACTTTTAAAATAACAACCAGATCAAAAACCTAACCAAACCGAAAAAACCCTACTCCACTGCCAAGTCTGAATGATTAGGCTAAGCTAGTCTTGACTGTAGTTATTAAGATCTAATGAAAAGTTCTCCAAGAAGTATTTATTATTATTATTGTTGGGAACAGCAAGCTAAACCAGGCCTGTGCTTTAACACTCTCTGTTTCTTGGGCAGTTTCTGGTAAGTACCTAGATAAGAAGTGATTTTTATAATTGATCTTGCTAGTGCTAAATTTTTAGAAATCATTAAAAGTCTTCTAAAAGGCAGGGTTTGAAGATGCTTATTTACAAGTTTCTGCTTGTGTTTAAAGGGAATTTCTGTTTTTCTTGCGCCAAGTGTTCAAGAAAAAAAAATAAAATTGGAGGACTCTGTGGGTTTTCTTCACTAACTTTCTTTCCAGTGGTTTTGTTACAGAATCTGGAGAAATAAGTGAAGTGTGAACTAGTAGCGTACTCATAGTAAAGGGGGTGGGTTGACAGCACTGAATTGTGGTGTGGCATGAAATTAATGTCCACTTCCACAGGGATGGGTGGCACAGAGTTATCAGAGAATTCCTGTAATAAATAAATCACTGATGGCTTTGTACAAGGTGCCAGCCAGGGAGAAGCAGAAAGCTCATTTGATCAGGTTTTCAGAGTTTGTCATGGAAATATAATAGCCCTGAAAATTTGAGGAGATTTAGGGATTGTTTTTTTTGGTTTTTTTTTTTTTTTTTCCAGCCAGGATATTCATGCCTTGACTTGATGCTGCTCTTCTATCCCAACAACCCTTTCCAGCCTGGTGTCCTGTGCCACCGTCTCCCCATTCCAAAAATAATAATTAATATAATCTTTCTGTTGCCCAGCTGACAGAACACACATTCACACTTCCTGTTTAAGACTGCAGCACTAAGTCATCTGTTTCATAAGACAACTCTCCTTTAAAAATAGCCGTGTGTGTTTGGGAACACTGCCTGCCTGCCCCTGCCATAGGATACTCCCTCACCATTGCGTTTCCCATTGTGTCAGCACCAGGCTTTTTGACCCTGAAGGTGGAGCCAAACTTTCAAATTCTTCCTTGAAATCCCAGCAGCTGCAGGACCCTCATGGTGAGCACTTTATTTTTAGAAAGGCAGCTTTAAATGGTCTAAATCTGTCCTCCTTTGCCCAGGAGCAGCTCGAGGTAAATTCTGCTAAGTAAAGGAAGCTGAAGATACTGAATTAGTGTGTGCAACAGCAGATCCAAGTACCAACAACTCCTTTCCAGCTCAAGTCAGAGTCAAATTTTACTTTTCCTGCTGATTTTATGCAGAGGATGTTTTACCACTGTGGTGACAGTGGCACCAAAAAAAAAAAAAATTAGGCAGAAAAATTGCACCTTTTGCATTGGTTTCACCAGGACTAAAGTCAGGTTGTTTTCAGCTGAGCATCAGGAGAGAGCCCCAAGACAAGGGATGAGCTCTCTGAGGAGCTGAAGCAAAGCAGAGAACAGTCAGGATGGTTCAAGCACACAGCTGGGCCCCAGATGTTGCTCCAGTTACCTTACAGGCCAAGCACTGTGCAGAGCTTGGAGTGGAAACCTGAACAGACCTTGAAGTCAGGGGAATATTTTTTCCTCCTCAGTATTTAATGCAAATTCTAGAAACAATCCAAGGGGAATATTCCTCTGCCTCCTCTTGCCACGTGAGATTCAGACATGCACCCCCAGGGATCCTCTGGGCTCTGCATCCTGTTTTTGTGGCAGTATTTAACTACTACCCTAAAAGTGCTGGAATCTAGAGGAGAAAGTGTTTCTGCTGTGCTCTTCTCTTCAGCATTTCCTATTGGTCAGCAAATGATGCCAAGTTTGAATAATCTCAACATCCCAACACTTATCCCAACCTTGGATCTGTCCCTTTTTCACTAAATTATGCCCTGTACCAGCAGTCTGATCTTTTAAACTAAATAATCTTCCCAGTCCTATGGATTTAAAAAAGTGTGATATCTTTCTAGTTTCTTTCATAGTTTCATTACAGTCCTCCAGCTCTAAATTAGGCAGATTAAATGAGCATATTTGTTTGTACTTCCTAACCACAAAGCTCACTGTCAGCTCAGAATGCTCAGTTTGAAAGTCTAATCAAGCCTGATGTTTTTACAAGACACTTCACACAAGATTCTTGGAAAGGCGTTCCTCAATCCAGTGGATTATTGAATTAATTGTCAGGAGCAATGCCATTGCTGTGCACAGATGGGAAAGGGAAAGCAAAACAGCTCAGTGACTTGGAACCCAGACAGACCCCTCAGGATATTAATGTCACCAAGTCCGTGAAGGGATTATACGGATCAATAAAAATAGAAACAGTCAATGTCGTGTTGAAAAAGACAAAGAAGGTCAAGCATAACTTGATCAGGGCAATGCAGGGAAAGAGAGCACGAAGGGAATTGTAACACATTCATCAAGAGTGAACAAATACCCTTAGATGAGTGATTTACTCTCCAGTTTCTCTTTGTAAATTTCCCTGGTCCAACAGTTATTGCTCATTTCTCTTCTCCCCTTTCCACCTCCCTGAAATTCCTATCAAAACATTCCAGAAAGCAACGCCCAACCTTTGACCTGCACCCCAGCAGTTTGTGCCAGACTGTAATGTATGACATGGAAGAACCAGGCTGTTCTGAGAGGCTGTGGTTGGTTTCTGTGCCCCCCTTGGAAGAGGATGACTCTTCACATGAGTTATCCTCAGGTTGCAAAGAGCCATGTTTACAAGCTGGAAGGAGCAATTAGCAGCAAATAGTCTTTTATGAGTAAGGAGCTTTTATGCTCCTTAAGAACCAGGCTTAATTGAAGAAGGTTGCAGTTGTTTTCTGCTCCAAGCCACCAGAGCCTGGTGGAGAGGGAGGAGTTCTTGTGTGTGATGTTTTATGACACTTATTGTGCGAGGTGCTGGGTTTACGTGGCCCTTACTAATCCCAGAACCACAGAATGCTTTGGGTTGGAAGGGACCTCAAAGATCAGGCACTTCCAATCCCTCTGCCATGGGCAGGGACACCAAGAGGGTTATTTTTTTCTTAGGATTGTTTTGCAATCTTCATTAAAAATGAGCTGTCCAACTCTTTTTTAATTAGTGACACTGCTCTGGACACCAGTGGGGGAAAACAGCAGCCCTGCTCAGCCCCTGTAGATGATCCACACAGCCCTGGGTTCCATCAGCACAGGGCTGTGTCTGTGGTGGCCCCCACTCTTGCTGTAGCATCCAGAGGACCCCATGGTCGCTGACCAGCACTGGTTGAAGAATTTGGACCAGCAGTGACCACAAGCCGACACCAGAGAGGAGATTTTGTTCTGCTGCAGCCACCCCTTGTCCTGCCCCACAGGTTTTTGTGTGGGTTAAATGCTCACAGCAGTCCCAGAGGAGGTGCAGCTCCCAGGTCCCATCCTGCTGTGGTTTCCCTGCACTCAGAAAGGCAGGAATGTGGTACAGTTTAAAGAGCTGGCAGTTCTTGGCCTCGTTGGACAGGCCAGAGTGGCTGCTAATCAAACCTGAGCCTGGTGCAGGATTATTGCAGCAGATCTCCTGACAAATTTCCCTCCAGGGTGCTGGCAGGGTCCTACAGTGATAATACCAACAACAGCAGCCAGTCCATGTGTGAGTGCCTGTGGCAGCCTCATTCTGCCTCCTCCCAGAGAGCTTTTTTCCTGTGGAGAATGTGTTTATGAAACCAGGATGTTGTTTCCTGGGTATTGAGTCTTTACATTTCCAAGAGCTGTGACTGACTGGGAGAAGAGTTGTCATTTCTCTATTACTGCCAGCCTGTTCAGACACACACATCCTCACACAATCCCCTCTCCTGGGCAATGGTACAGCTGTTCTTTTGTGTCTGATAATTGTTTTATTATTGTTATTCAGCTGACATGAAAACTGTGTGGCTGAAAATAAGCAGAAAGCTGAAGCAGAGAGAGTCCAGAGGACAACGAGTGGATGGCAGAAAAAAGAATTATTATAGTAAAGTGTTCTTAGATGGTATTGACTGATTAAAGGATAAATCAGCACCAGCACGCCTTGGTTATGCAGGAGTGTGAGTACAAGTCCCTGGCCTAAATCTGACAGGAGAGTGATTTGAATTGCAGTCCCAAAGCTCCTGGGATGAACAGTGAACTCTTGTTCCCTCAGCCAGACCTTACTTGACCAGACATTACAGCCCTGTTGAAATGCTGTGCTCATTTCCATAAAACATTGATAGTTTTGAAGGGAAAAATTAAATTGCCAGGAATTTTTTGATCAAACCTCCTTAGGATCACGTTATTCTCTCTCAGAGCAATCTCTTCTGTAGGCCATTTCTCAATCTAATTTATTTTCTGGTGTTATTTATCAAATAAAAAGGGTTCTGATATGATTTGGTCTCATATGTAAATATTATCAAAGCTGCAGCACAAACCAGAGTGTTGCAAATAGACATGTAAATGTACCAGGAATGGCTTCTTCCCTGCAGCTGAGAGGTAATTTTCATACACAATTCATCACTCTCTCCTCATTGAACTTCTCACAGGTCAACGAAACTTCTGGGACACCACAGAATCCAGAAAGAAAACAGTGGAATAAAACAGCTTTTAAGGTGGTCAGAGGAGCATGAGTGTGATGAGGAGCAGCTGAGGGAGCTGGGGGGGGCTCATCTTGAAGAAAAGGAGGCTCAGGAGAGACCTTGTAGTTCTCTAAAGCTCCCTGACAGGAGGTTGTATCCAGGTGGGTGTCAGTCTCTTCTCCCAGATATGCAGTGACAGGGTGAAACGGCCTCAAGTTGTGCCACGAGAGGTTAGATTGGATATTAGGAAAAATTTCTTCATAAAAAGGGTTGTCAAGAACTGGAAGAGGCTGTCCAGGGAAGTGGTGGAGTCACCAGCCCTGAAATTGTTCAAAAGACGTGTGGATGTGGCACTCAAAGGTGTGGTGATGTGGTGAACATGGTTAATGGTTGGACTTGGTGGTCTTAGAGGCCCTTTCCACCCAAATGATTCCACGATTCATGAGGCTGATGGTTTCTGGGATTCATGAGGCTGATGGTTTCTGGGGTGGCACCATCCCAGGGGTGTGTGGGGTGATCACTACCAACGAACCCAAAGTCATTTACTCACCCAAACAAAAATACACCAGAGTCCATATAAAAAAAAAAATCAAATGAGGGCGAAGTTACAGCTCCTGGTCCTGTAGCTGCACATTGTGTGTGCAGCCATGGCCTGTGGCATGAGAGGACATCAGCTTGTCCTGAAATCCTTGTGCCACTGAGCTGTGGTGTTCCTGACAGTGCCCAAGGGGTTGTTTTCCTCCCTGTTCATCATTCGAAAAAGTGGATGTAGGAGACAGCTGCCTCAGATTCCACACCCACCCACAGCAGGAGCATTTTGCTGCCTCAGTGTCAACAGTTGACAAGCCTAAATTGTGAAGTGCTTCAGGAACAGTGAAAAAATTGAGATTGTTATGCTGAGAAAAACCTTTATTCCCCTGCAGGAATGATGCATAAGTCAAGGGTTAGAACATTTTATTTCAGGGTGCACATAGCTATGGATGTGACATGGAAATCAGATTTTTAGCAACACTAAAAGCAAGTAGATTTATTAATATAAATAATCTTGAAACAGCAGAGCAGATCGAGTACATATGCTTTTTTAATTTTTGATCCTTTAAACTACAAAAATGCAAGAGATATTCAGCAAATATTTACTCCTGGTTTTAAATGAACCCTGGTTTACCCTAATATTCCTACCATGATTGCTCTGTGCACCAGTCCAGAGAATGGATATATTTGTCAGATCACATCTGTGAGCGATTCTCAGTCTGCACTTTCTGTACGAGCATTTTTTCCGTAGGTTTGAACACAGGCATCAAAGTTCAGGATGTGTTGGGGAGCTGCTCTGCTTTTTGGTTCCTTGCTCAGGGAAGAGAGCTTTTAGAATGGCTTTTCCTCAGGGAATAATTCTGTTTACAAATTTCAAATATGCTCTCTGCAAACACACTTGAGCACTATAATGAATTGTTTGGTTCCCACAAGCACAGCAGATGATTTTATCTTTCTCTGTGGCATTGGACTGTCCAATTTTCCTCTCCTTTTTCACAGCTACCCTACATTCCTCATCACCTCCTTGTAGGAGCCAGTTATAGAAGCAAGAAATCGTTTATGACGTGGTATATGACACAGGAAACACTATAAAAAATATTCCAGGTCAGTCATTCAGACTGTTCAACTTCAGATCAATCAAATTCCAATTTATCCCACATGGAGAACTTGCCACAAACTTCAGTGCAGGCTGCATCTCCTGCTCCCCAGGCACTCCATGCTTCAAACCAGGCTTAATCACTGCTTCTCTGTACACCACTGCCACTGTGGCAAATTGGATATTTAAATCAGCTTCACTCTGCACAAATAGCTAGGAGTGAACTGAACGTAAAAAGTTGCCTGCCAGAAGGCATTGGGAGCCTTGTCTACTCACTGGCACAATGACCAGCTAGATCCTTTGGAAGATTTCCAATTCCCAAGGGGCTCCTAGGTCAGGCATAGGAACAAGTTTTGAAGAACTGACCTAAATCTCATCTTTTTCTGAGGTCTGGGGACACCAGGCAATGGGATAGACAAGGCAAGAGGGTTCCTCAGAGGATAATATGCCTTGGGTGTTTAAATTTAATTAATATCTATCACCAAAGAAACAGTTTAATGGGACACTGAATTGACCACGTTCTTCCATTGAGAGGAATAGTGGAGGAGAAAGCCCCAAATATTTTTTTCCGTCCATGATACAAAATTGTCTCTTGTTACAAAAGAAACCAGATCTGCTAGACCATATATTGGCTGTTCCCATCAGGGAATCAACCTCCACTCTCTGCTGCTCTGGTAAGGGCTTGGACTGCATTCCTGGCCTCCACTTTTAGGAAAAACCTGAAGGAAATGAGCCAAAGATCCTTTCCATGTCCTCATCTCAGATGGACAGAGCTGTGGTCAGTGTGTAGAGCACAGGCCCGGGGATGGAGAGGAAGATGATCTTCTGTGACACTCATCAAAAGGACAAGTCAGGGCACTGCTGTCCTGCCTTCATCAGCCCTCAATGTCACACACCTCTTTATCTATAGCCACAAAATGACAGGAAACCTTCAACAGCAGCAGGACCAACAGGAATTCCTGAAAAACTTTACAAATGTCCTATGCGATAGTGATCCTTTACTAACAGACATTTCCAAGTTCTGACATTTCACCTGTTCCTCATTTGTGACCTGCACCCTTTGGGTACTGTACAGCACCACTTTTTCAATCAGAATGTCACTTAGAATCAACTCAGCACCCTGAAATCTGTTGATTATACATGGCTGCATTTATAAACCAAACCTGGAACAGTAACTTCATAAAGAAACCACCAAGATTGTCTACCCAGTCCTTGCTGGGGTATTAACTCTTAGCACAGGCAGTGTGTGACACTTCTTTTTCTCCTCTTTCTTTGCAAGCTTAAATGTCAGACACTCAATTAAGATGATTTAAAAAGTGACAGCGGGTGAGATTCACCAGGCCAGATGACCACAGTGCCATTTGAGCTTTATGCCTGGTTTCTCTGCACAGAAAATGGGAAAGAAGAGCTGCTTGCTGGGCTTTATTCATCTTACCCTAAACAGACTTTTCCGACCTGACAGGTGACTTGTGCCCTAAAATCTCCCATTTCTCTGAAATGACAGATGAGGCACCAGGTGATGTTCTCAGCTGTGGATATCCACGGCCTTGCCCGTTTTAGCTGTGTGGTTACAGTCTGTGCCTGCAGCCCGTGGGCTGCAGGAGCTCATTTATTTTGGAGCAGGGCTGTCAATGAAGGGAGTCTGGAATAATTTGTATCCCCTGCCATTTGCCCTGGGATAAGAACAAATACACAGACTTCTCAGATGACTCTGGTAACCTATTAAGCCTCGACAACTTGATGGCATTTTTAAGTCCTCAGGACAGTCATAAGAAGGGAATATGAGGAAAGGTCTTGTGTTCTGTATTCTATTCAACGAGGCTCTCTGTCAGCTCTGAGGAACAGAAGCACGGTGTCAGCCAGCAAGATAAAAGAACACTTTTGCAGCTGTTACTCCTTGCCCCAAATCACACACCAACTGAAAAAATGTATTTGGCCTTTCTCCAGAAAATAACAACATCTCTCTCTGATAAATCGTGACTGAGGAGATATGTTAATGTGCACTGGAGATAAAACACAGATACAGCAACTGCAAAGGTGCTGTGCGAGCTGAGAGCTGGGCTCCATCACAGAAGGTGTTTGTTGGACAGGAGGCAGTGAGGAATCTGGTAAGGATTCTGTTCTGACCTCCAGGCTCTCAGGAAACGATGTTTGCAAGGTTTCCCAGGAGTTTCTTGTACGAGTCTTGAGGTGCTGAACACTTTTCCTAAGTATATCTTGCCGTGTGTAGTCTGCAAATGAAAAGATAAGCAATAAACAAGGGGAGAAAATATTCAGTGAACTTTGATTGTGGAGTGTGAAGATGGGTTTATAAAATGTCATTAACTTGTGCTGCTTCAATTCTCTCCTCCCTGCCTGGAAGGAGCCTCTGTATGCCTCCAGCCTGGCCTCCTGCTGGAAGCAAACAAACCCACAAACATTAGATTTATCAGGTGTGGTGAATGAAGAACCCTTCAGCAAGAGACCATTGGCAGGTCCCCAGTTTAAGGTTTTGAGATGAAAACTATTAATTAATTTAAAATACCACACCTTTTAGAAATATATGTCAATGCTATTCTCTCCTTATTCTTGCAATATTAAGTAACCTTTACCAAAAGTCACCTCAGATTGTGAGAGCTGCTATAACTCAATATCCAGATCTTACTCTGTTCTTTCAGGAATATCCCAACTACAACTTAAATTTCCTTGGACTTGCACCGTGTGTACTCTACATCCCATCAACAAAAAGTCATTTCTGTCTGCAAGCCCTGGGCTCACTCCCACAATAGTTTTCAGTCTCCTGATGGAATCTGCCTACAGTCATGCATCCTCCTCTCCAGATTTACTCTATTAAAACGAAGCCTAACGGGTCCAAAGATAATGGGATTTCCCGTGCTGATCACAGCCACTTGCTGGAGTCCCTGCTGTTCTACTTTGCAGGATTTATGTCCCTCTCTGCTTCTTATCAGTTAATTTCTTTTTAAGACAGGGACACCTGCCAGGAACAAGAAGGTGAGATGCCATTAGATTCACAAAATGCCCTCTGCTGATATAATAGGTTATACAGTAATTACCCTGACTGAAATTTCCACCAAAAAAGAGAAAATAAAAGTCATGTGCACACTTGGTAATGGAGTTTTCTGTAGTCAGTTCTGTGTTTGCTGGTTTGTTTTTCTTTTTTACCCTGTTATACCAATATGATCTCGTGGAAACTTTCCTGAAAAATCAGATTTTCAACCCAGCAACTATTAAGTTTCCAACACCACGCTCAGGAGTGGGAAACAGAACCTCCTCACACAAATTTCTTTCAGCTGCAGATTTCCACTATGACATTCCCATGCAAAGTGGGCTCCACCAAGCCAAGAGTGACAACTTCCCTGCTTAGGAATAACCCAGGGATTTTCTAAGACCCATAGGTGGGAGGGATGACCAGAGACAGCTGTTGGCTTTGACAGGGATTCCTCATTGCACTCCCCCAAGCCCTGCAGCCAACAACTGCCAGTGTGGCTCCAGCTTCCCTGTCCAGCTCAGGGCCTGGAGTGGGTGTGAACAGGACAGGATATTGATGTTTGGTCCTGATTAACCATCTCCAGCGACAGGAATCCTCCCTGGGAGCTGGGGGAGAAAACCAAGCACTTGCTCTGAGCAAGCAAAATGAAACATCTGTTTATTGTTCCTTAAGGTAGCTGTCCCAAAGGAATTTTTCTTCTCTGGTAGATTGTTCCCTCCTGCAGCAGAGCCACCAGTCTCTCCCAGGCCACTCAGCTTTGCTCTCCATGAGCACCAGGCACTCTCTCAATGAAGAACTTTGCCAAGTCCCATTCCCTGACACGCTGCACTGCTGTTCCCCTGATTCCCACACCTCACTAAAGCCAGCTGGTCACTCACCTCTGCTACACACCAGAGTATTTCAGATCCACTTAATCCCCAAAATCAGGGCAACCGGATAACTCAACACCCTGGTGTGACGCAGGAATAGGGAGGAAGCACCTGCCCTCAGCAGATACTCCAGGAATAACCAAGAGGAACCAAATGTTCTCTGGAGCTGAGCGATGAACTGAGGCTGGTGAAGGCAGGAGAGTCAGCTGGGAGCTCCTGGTGTCTGTGTCACACAAATGCTGCTGGGTGGAAAATTTCCTCCCTAAGAACTGACAGATCTCCGGGCAAAAGTCTTTTCTGCCACTGCCCACCTGAGAACAGGAGGGTTCTGAGTGTTGAACACCTCCAATCTCGTGTTCAGTTTAATGGTGATGGGCAGAGCCCACTTGAGCACCAGAATCTTTTTGTTCTTGTTTTTACTCCCTGATGAGACCATCTGCAAAATGAACTCTGCACTGGAGCTCACTGAAAGAAGAACAACCCTTTGAAATCTGGGATCTTTGCTTGTAACTGAAAACCACACTAATATCGATTAAAGGAATAGTAGGAAAGAAGGAAAAATACAAACCTGTTGTTGCTTTTTTTTGCATCTGCATCTTGACTGGGCTTCATGGATTTTTTTTTTCCCAGCAGGTAAATAAAGAGACAGGAAACCTGGTCTGTATTTAACTCTCCTCTGTATTCAAAAAACATCACCACCACACACAACATCCATCACTACCCCTGCCATGAGGTGGGAGTCCAGCCCAGAGCTCACCAATTACAAGTTTGTTTAAATATTACCTGGCCCAAGCCTTTAAATACCCCCCTGTAGTCTTTAAACAAAATCCCCTCAAACCTTTAAATCCACAGCAGAATCTTCCACAACACTACATACAAAACCCGAGGATAAAGAGTGCCTTACAGTGAAGATTTGCTTCCTGGAGCCTGGCATTCCTTCCCTCATTGCTATTCCTCCTTCAGGAGGGCTGGAGGGCTCTGGGGAGGCACTGGAGCCTTTCTCAAGAGCACTGCATGGATTTTGTAGAGGGCCAGCACGTGCTGACAGTTCTGACCAAAGACAGCCAAAATAGGCATGGAAGGGGTAAGGAAAGGTTCCCAAGTGAAAAAGAGATTTTTCTTCTGCTCCTGCACTTGGGAGTGTCTGAGTGTCCTGAATTTCTGAAATCTTCCTCCAGCACCATCACTGCACAAGGAACCATGGCCCTCTTCTCATTTTTGGTGCTTTCATGTTTATCTTCAGGCAAAGGCAGATATTTATAAAGGGAAAAGGAAAGCAATCCTCCCTGCAGAGGTGTGTGCTTCCTCACAGACTCTTGCAGCCCAGTTTGACAGAATTTTAACAGCACAGGCTGTGCTTGGAGCTGGCGATCTTGAGCAGCAGCCACAGGGCAGGACCAGCTTCATTTTCTCCTGGTGCGAAGATCACAAAAGTTTGTGGCATAGGAACAACTTCATCTGCTCAATTTGTTGTTGGAAAACATCTGGGCTTGTGACATTCCTAAAGGCACCAACAGTAGAACAGGTATTTTTTAAATTAATGAGTCTTGCATCAAAATACATCATTAAAAAAACCCTGAAACCTCCCAAGATGGTAGATTGATTTACCAAAAATCTTGCTTTTTAAAAATTTTTTTCCCAGAAGAAAACAGAGAAGAAAAGGTGCTTTAACACTGTGGAAATCTCCTGTTGTAGCTTTTTTTTTTGCTGGTTTTGGTTTGTGTTTATTTACATTCCCATATATATATATAGGACTTTTTTGGCCAAATTTTAGTTATAGGGATAATTTTAAAGCACCCATCCACATTTCCATTGAGAAACCTGGGGAAAACTGTGTGAAGTGACAGGATGTTCCTCAGTGACTGACACTTCCTTGTGCATTAAATCAATGAATTAAATAGCTTCAGAAAATAGTACTTCATGAAGGAAAAAAAAAGAAAAACAGGACGAGAAGATAAAATAAATTAAAGGAAACATGTCCCCCATTTCCAAATGTAATGGGTCAGACTGGGATGGAGTTGCCCATCACACACACAGATCAATATTGTGTGTATTCCAGTTTAATGGATTAATAAAGTTATAAAATTTCCCAAATTTCATTATAAGCCTTCATAAAAAGATCAGAAATGACATAAAATGTAACAAAATATAGAATATAAATTGACCAGAGACTCATAATGATTTATAATAATTTAGATTGGAAATGAACCTCTGACGTGCCCAGTGCAATCTCCCACTAAACGTGGGTTGGGTTCAGAGTTAGGGGAGACTGCCCAGAGCATTTCCCAGCTGAATTTTGTGTGTCTCCAAGGATGGTGGTTTCCCTGTTGCAGTTCCAGCTGGCTGCCTTTCCTCCCAGCAGATGCCTGATACTCCTGATTTCCAAGGCAGGAATTTACCAGTGCAGTGTTTGACCCAGGCCATGGAAACTTTGGGCACTCAGCTGTGGACAAGCCTTGGTCTCAGAACTGGAACAGTTCACACCCCTGAATGTTACTGAACTTCTCTTACACTGTCTTCTCCAAAGGTCTCCAAACACTCCACTAATATGTGGACTACTGTGACAACACAGATACTTCCTGTGAGAAAATTTCTCTGTTCTGTAAACAAGTATTGTAAACAAGATAAGAAGTTCAGAGCGCTCCTGATACAGGTGGCCAATCAGCCCTAGGGGGCGGATAGCTGTGGGCAATCCTGTGAGTGTTCATTTTGTATATAAAAGCTGTATTAAATAAATAACTCTCTCTTCTTGGCAAATTCTCTCGGGTACTTCTTGTTTCTACATTGGCTCAACAGCGACAGACTACAAACACAGATGGATTCTAACCATCCATGGCTCTCCTTGGAAAGCATTTCCATTTCCTTCCCCATTTCCATAGCAGGAATCAGAAAAAAAAGAAGACAAAATTCATCTACCAGAAGTTGCCCAGAACCTCAGAAGTCCCATTTAGTATTTTTGACTCTGGTTGCTGTCCCAATCTCCAGACAACATTTCCCATATCAAAGACATATAACAATCCCAAATCAAATATATTAAGGCACTTGAAGAAGTGCTTAAAACCTTTGTTTAATCAGAAATAATAATCTGAAATTATACATAAAATAGTCTGCCCACTCTGGTGGAATAAAGAAATGGATCCTGCTTCATTGTATGGAATTTGGACTTACCCACCAGTCAGTTAGGCTTATTTTATGATAAGAACATGAAAAATATGACAGAAAAGCTCAGTGATGCAGTGTGAAATAATAAATGGTTTTACTTTATAAAAAATATGGAAAAGAAAGCAAACAATAGTGATATTAAATTCTTCGTTTAAAAGACCCATACCCAGACAACAAAGAGCATTAGTTTTCAGGAATTAAATTAGGCAGAGACAGCCAGATAAATATCTGCCTGTATAATTCCTTCCTGAACCGTGCCCACCTCCAAATCTCAAAAAGACCCTTAAAAATTGCAGATGGATTTTCAGAGTTCAGAAACTGTGATTTTTGTCTCAGGTGGTGGGGAGTTAAGTCATGTTATTGTTTAGAAGTTTCTCTGGATCAAACAAACTGTAGAAAACAGTTTTCGGAGGATCAGGATACAAAAAGGAAATAATCCAGCGATACCTGGATCGCTCGTGTGACATTTCTGAGTGGACTCTCCCTGCAGGGTGGGGAGCAGCAGCTGGGGACAAGGCAGTGTTGTTGGGATGGTGCCAGGGAACTGAGAGCTGATTTTAGTCCAAAAGGAGAACGTTGGGTGATGGCAACTGGAGAATGTGCCACGGGAAAAGCAGAGCAGGAACAGAGCCGTCACTATGGTGCGTGAAACAGAATTCCAAGAGCAAGATGATTCCTACAGCAGTAAATAAGTACAGACTCCTCCAGGAACTGGCCTTGGGCCCTGCCCACCCAGAAGCTGGTCTTGGGTCCTCTCCTCTCCAGTTGCCTCATGCACAGACACACAAGGAGCAAAGAGGTCTCTCAGCAGACCCCCAGACCTCGTGGTTCCTCTGCCTTTGTCCCTCCAGCAGCCAACTCAGCAGCCCAGACTTTTGTCCATCCGAACACCTGGCTTCCAAGTCTCTGATGTCCCTGCTCTGCCTCTTTATCCCACTGTTCCTCCCCAAACCAGCCAAAATACTCCCTTTCCCCTCTAATTCCTCCCCGTAATACCCCATAAGGGGGCTCTTGTCTCCATCCTCTGATGGGATGTGTGGCACCCCTGGCATGTGGGGTTGAGACTCCTCTGGGAGCCCTGGGACCAGCAGGGTCCTGGGATTGCTTCTTTGTGTAGGTTATTGGGGTCTGTCACCCCGCAATGTTCCTCTGTGCTCCTCGGTGTGCAGGCTAAAAGCCGTTCACCACAGAACCTAAAAAGTTTCCTTGAAATCAATTGTCTCCTTATCTGCCCTCAGTTACTTCAAATGACACTCCTGGCTCTTCAGGTTTGTGGGATTTTTTCCCAACAATGGAGTTTCTCTGTGTCTCTCCCTCCCATTTTATTGACTGCCAGAGAAACACACATTAAGCCCAGTTCGATTTCACGCGAGGGCTTAGATCCTTGAGATATCTGTACTGCAGATTTCTCTGGGCAGATTGCCTGAAAGCTGCTTCAAAAGCCACAACCACCTCCCTAAAAAGCCCCAACTACCCAAAACCCCAGACCTCCTGCTCTCAGAAACATTTTTATTTTCTACGTATTCTCCTTGGTCTGCAGACAAGCAGCACACAGATGTTCAATTCCGTCGTGTTGCCATCCATGTTCAGAGAAAGCTGCTTTCCTGATGAGGCTGTGAATTATTTTATTCTTCAGCAAATGCTTATTTATTGACTTGTCTTATGCATCAGAAATCCCCTCAGTCCCTCCCTGGAGAAACACACATCTCCTGCTTGTCATGGTAGTGATTCCTTTTTAGGTTTCAACAGCCCCAAACTCGCATCCCCCTTGGCCCTGAATCCCCACTTGTTCTTGCACATGCTGCTGCCAGTGGGAAGAAGCTGGGGAATGTATGATTAATCTCACATCCTACATCTCACACAGAAATCAAGACGGTGTTGCTGCTGCCTACAGTCCTCTCTGGTGTGGTCAGACTGTGGCAACAAGCAAATAAACACAGGGACCAAGGCCACGTGAAGAAAAGTGACTGGGGATGACCATGACAGGGGACCTAAGCTGTGAGAGTCAGTCACAATCGAGGCCAAATTTCCAAGGAAATCCTTGACTCTTTTCTCCTCAAATGCAGTAATTCTTCTAACATATCTTGGGGAAAAAAAACTAAAAAAGAAATCTGCAGCAGGATTTGGGACTGAGTATAAGCTTTGGGTAGAGCAGCTCCTAACCAAGTTTTAAGTACTTTTATCTGTTATAGCTTTGGGGGGTTTTTTTCAATCTGTAACCTACAGACTAGAACCCAGTGACGTATTTTTAAAAGTTCAACCTGTGTAGGACAACTTATGCCCTTTCAAGAAGAGAAGAGACACAGCCAAATAATCACTCGTTTAGCTAAATCCTCATTAAATGCCTGCTGCCCCCGGGCCTCAATGAGATTCTAACATAACCCAAGCAGGAATCTGTGGATCAGGGAACAAAATCCAATTCTATTTTTAAATTGATAATTGAAATAAGGCATCTCAGGTGGTTTGGAGTGGTTTGACAGGATTTGATATAAAACCTTTCCTCATGCTGGTTTCCCACAGCTCCACAGTCCCACCAGCTACCAAAGAGATGAACTTGGGGCAGCACAGTGTGAATCCTGGGCTGTCTTTATATCAAGGGGAGTGATAAACAAAAATGAACTGACTGATTGGACTTACAGTGAATCTGATTAAGCTTTTGCACCTTTTTTCACCCGATTCTTACTTATTGCCCATCAAATGCAAACAAAATCAAAATGCCTCCTCAGAGGATGCAAATGGCCAGGATTTACTGTGTTTTCATTTCGCTGTGCAGAGATCCCCATTGCCTTTGATTTGCCCTCCTCTCAGGACTTCTCTCCTTTTTCACTCTGCTGTCGACCCTGTGCCAGACTAATGCAAACGTGGTTGGAATTTATTCACAGAATCACAGAATCACAGAATCACCAGGTTGGAAAAGACCTTCAAGATCATCGAGTCCAACCCATGCTCCAACACCTCAACTAAACTAAACCATGGCACTGAGCACCACGTCCAATCTCTTTTTAAACACATCCAAGGATGGTGATTCCACCATGTCCCCAGGCAGACCATTCCAATATTTTATCACTCTTTCTGTAAAAAACTTTTTCCTAATATCCAACCTATACTTTCCCTTCTAAAAAGTACCAGACCAGCACTGAAACCCATCTGGGCTCAGCCTGTGGCTCCACTGCTGACTTGCTGTGTGGTCTTGGCAAATCTCTCAGCCTTTCTTTATCAGCTTCCCCTTATCAGGTCTGCTAGCCATGATTACAAGCCCTGTGAGATGGGAGACATCTCTCACTGTGTTTCAGCCACACGTGGGACCATGACCCTGATAAGAAGCTTTTGTAGGACACAAAATTCATTTTCTACACCAATGAAAGCTGGTGACCGGTGGCCTAAGGGTGCAGATATTGTCCTCAGCTTGAATAACTCAAACCATTTTCCTTGGGTCATTTATCTCTTGTGGGGATGACATAACACAGGTCAGGAAGAAAAAGTAATTTTGGATTTCCTCTGCAACAGAGGAGGCTTTGGAAGGGATTTTTGCCCTGATACTTTCTCAGAGGAAAATACGAGTGCTGTCCATTTTCCATGGGACCACAGATGCTCTGAGACTAGGATTGCCAAGAGAGTCTATATGAGCTGTGCACTCAGTAAATTCCCAGTATTGTTAAATTTGTGGATTCTAGGGAAGTGTCTCAGCCGGGTTTGAAAGACCTTGGCTTGACAGTGAGAGCTGACACCACTCACAAGGGAGGACATCAACCTCCCCCACCACAGGACTGAACTCTAACTTTTGTTGGCTAGACCACTGAGTTTAATTAAAACCTGTCCTTAAGCTCCATAATTTATGAGGTTTGTCTCCTTCAATTAGGGACACATGAAACCTGAGGATGAAGCCTGGGAGAGGTCATGAAGCAGGGAAAGGAGCAATCTAGGAAATAGCAGGGCTTTTTCTGCTACAGATGCAACGAAACCATGGATAAATCATAATATACAAATAAAGCAACACAGAATTGCAGATCTTGGCAAAGTGTGCATGTTCTTACAGCTTCTTTGGGCTGCAGATGGACACCAGCCTGAGGTGAGGTGCCTTTCTCCGTTAAAATACAAAGTCTGTACTTTACACTCCTCTGTTTTGCCTTTCTCTCTCTGTTACAAAGTCAAATCAGCATCTTCTTTACTATTCTGAGTTACATTCACCACTTCAAGTTTAAAATATATGGGATAACTGTGCATTGAGTAGATGTCTGTGCATACAGATATATATTATTATGGGAGACTCCTGTTTTTCAGCTACACTTTGCAAGCACTAAAATCAGCTGTACATTCCTCATTCCTTGATTTGCATGATTGCTTGCAGTCTTACAACTTTTTTATTAGAATTTACTTCTAGATCACAGAACATTGGCTAATCACCAAGAAGCTTGTACTTAATAAATCATCTCAGCCTCTAGCTGGAGACGTGGTTTTTAAAGCAGATTTTAGCCTCAGTATTGAAGTTTGTGTAATTAGCTTCATTCCAGTGTTTTTTAAAAGGAACAGAATGAAGGACAAAGGGAAACGGCCTCAAGCTGTGCCAAGGCAGGTCCAGATTGCATATTAGGAAAAAACTTCTTTACTGAAAGGGTGGTCAGGCATTGGAACAGGTGAAGTGGTAGAATCAGCAACCCTGGAAATGTTTAAAAAATGTGTAGGTTTGGCACTTGGGGACAGGGTTCAGTGGTGGCAGTGCTGGGTTAGTGGTTGGAATTGATGACTTAGAGGGCTCTTCCAACCTAAACAAGTCTTTGATTCTGGGAATGGTGGGGTTTTAAGTTTGGACTTAAGAAAATGAGGGTGAGCTGAGCTGTCCGTGTTTGTTCCAGAGGCTGCTTTTTAGGGCTGGCACTGAGATCACCAAACTCTTTCCTCTTCACCGAGGTGCATATGAGGCCTGATCCTACCCCCAGGTGAGCAGTTCAGATCCCAGAGAAAGCCTTTTTCCAGAGATCTCTAAATTCCCTTCTGCAGAGAGCTGCCGGGCTTTGAGAGGTTTCTTGCAAATATTCCCTTCCTTCTCCTCCAACAGCCAATAATCCTCTCTCCCTATGAAGGGAAGCTTGATATTAGGGGGCTAAAAATTATTAACTTTAATTTTTGAAACAAATCCACCTCTGATGTGGAGTGAGACCAGCATATGCCTCACACTCTTGGTGCAGAAGTTACCACTCAGACCACTTCCCTGAAATTCCTTCATGTTTAGACTTGATCTTGCTCCTGTATTTTTTTTTTTTTTTTTTTTTTTTTTTTTTTTTTGCATGCCTGTTCTTCTGTCTTTTAGTTTCAGGACACATGTTGACCTAAGAAGGCAATGCAAGGAAGAAAACAGGTATTTAAGAGAATACCAGATTCCAGAGCTTGCATGAAAGAACACCCTGCTGCAGGAGCAATTTTTGCTAAATGGATGCAGTTTGGAAACGGTGCCTTATTACACGGGGTCACAGCTATTTATTCCCTGCACAGTTTAGCAGCCACATTGGTCTTGACCCAATATTTCACATTTTATCCCCATCGTGCTGGGAATTCAGAAAAAGGGTGAGAGAGGGGGAGAAATCCCTCTCCATGCTCACAGTTCATTATACATTCAAAATTCCTTTGAAAGTCTCTCACACTGAATAATAAGTTGCCAAGCTCTCCCAGTGCTCCCTGTCTCTGAGGCCACAGTACAAATCGTTTCCCGGTAATTATGGAGGGGAAAAAAAATAAAAAAGAAATTAATTATACCAATTTGAAAACTCCGGAATAACCTTGGAAAAAACTTCAAAGGTCATCCAGGTTGGTCTCTTTGTTGTCCTAGACTGGGTCCCAGCTTTGTTATTCCTCAGAGGAATAGCCCAGTCATTTCCTCAGTTGTTTCTTATGAAGATGGAGCTGAAGAATTTGGTTATTTGGGTTCAACATACAATAAACAGAATTTATAGGCTGTAATGGGAGCATGGGGGGTTTTGGGGGAGCTTCCTAAGCAGCATCTCCCACATGGATGGGTCCTTCCTCTCTTCTTGACCTACAAACTTTCATCCACCCATTGCTGCCTTCACAGCAGGGCCGTGAGATCTATTTTGGCAGAAAAAAACCCATCCAAGTTGCTTTGCAGATGAATCTCTGGTGTGTCATGGGACAAAGTCAGACACAAGAGGCGGGCAGCTCCCTAAACCCAAGCGTGGTGACCTGCACAAGGAACAGAGCTGATTTCCAGCATCTGCACTGTCCCATCCAGGCAGAGCAGAAGGATCCTCCTCCAGTTTTGGGGCTTACAAGAGAGGAGGGGTTGAATTCACCTGTGACATCACAAATCTGCTGGAGCGTGGCCAGAGAGGGGAAACAGAGCTGGGGAAGGGGCTGGAGCCCCAGGAGCAGCTGAGGGAGCTGGGAAAGGGGCTCAGCCTGGAGAAAAGGAGGCTCAGGGGGACCTTGTGGCTCTGCACAACTCCCTGACAGGAGGGGGCAGCCGGGGCGGTCGGGCTCTGCTCCCAGGGAACAGGGACAGGACGAGATGAGGTGACCTCATGTTGTGCAAGGGAAGGTTTAGGTTGGATATTTAGAAAAATTTCTTCTCTGAAAGGCTGGTCAGGCCTTGGAACAGGCTGCCCAAGGCAGTGGTGGAGTCACCAGCCGTGGAGGTGTTTAAAAGATGTGTGGATGTGGCACTTGGGGACAGGGTTTGATGATGGACCTGGCAGTGCTGGGGGAATGGTTGGAGTCCGTGTTCTCAGAAGTCTTTTCCGACCTTGACGGCGATTGAGAGGTGGGACTCCGGAAGGTGCGAGCAAAGGCAAAGTCGAGGTCACTTTATTGTTTCTGCAGCATGGCTGATATACTCTCACAGCTTCCAAGCAAAGTTCTCCACTACCTTAGCAAATCGTGTTTCCTAGCAACATTAATTAACCACTGTCCTGCATGATTTCCTTAAAACAAGGCACAAGGTAATACATAACATTCCTTCTACTTAACCACCTTCAAATTCTTGTTTGCTGTTGCCAGGGCTTTTGACCCTCTAAGGTCAGGATGTCCGCTTTGTTCACTAACTCCGAGGCACTCTCTGCTCGACCCCCAACTGCCCCTCCATAAACCTGAATGACTCTATGAGTCCATGATTCTAAATAATTGCTCTCGTAGTTTTAAGAAAGAAGTTCTACTTTTTTTCCTGGGTGTTACTTGAGGCAGGAGGACTCTTTGCTCCAGCCCCAGAAATGCACACAGGGTGTTTTCACACAAAAGGATCCATTTCTTTGATAAATCCCTGCTAATGTCAATAGATCTCCACAGCCAGACAGGAACTGTCAGATGAAAAACTTGAATAGTGGCCAGCATGAAACTGTCTTGTCTCTTGTTGTGGGTGAGGGAAGAACAGTACAAAAGATAACCAAAATAACACATTTGGAAGAGACAGAAAGGAACAGCTTTCCATTTGGTGAACATGTAGGTGCAGGAAATTGGTTCCAATAGGAGACACACAGGCCAGGAATAAAGGAAGACTCAGGGAGGTACATGGGATATCCTGCAGTGTTACAGCTGTTGCATTTTTTTCAGGCTGATACAGCAAATTTGATGTTGGGGTAATGAGGATGTGAGCATCATCTGACATCCGCTTACCCCAGGACAAGCCCTGGGCCCTACTCACAAGGCAACTGGTGATGGGGTTTGAAAGAGGTTTCTGGAGCTGGGATCCCAGCTCACAGCCCAAAGTACTCACCTGCCCCATATTCCCGTACCTGTGAGCATGGAATACCCAAGGCAGAGTTTGCTCCATCCCTTCCATGCTCACCTTTGTGGTGCCAAGAGCTGGGCGAAAGCAGAAATTCTTCACATGTGCCTGAAATCCAAGAGGCCCCACAGCAAATTGTGGGGCTCCTCTGCCAGGGCTGCAGTGGTGCCTCAGTGAATCCTAAGGAGTCACCCTGGTGCTGAGCAGAGTCATGGAGGTCACAGGAACAGAAAGAACCTGAAATTGCTTGTTTAGGTTCAAAATTAAGCTGCCAGTCAGAGCAGGCGATTCAGAGGGGTGAAGATGCCCATTTTCACATGGATATAAAGCAGGAAACTCGAGGCACAGGCTGTGCCAACCCAGAGGCAAAGAGGGCATCCAGCAGTGGGACTCAGCACCTCCTGCTCTGCCAGGCAACTCTCACTTCTGATGTTCCGCCTTCACTGTTTCCCCCACCATCTCGTTTTTGAGCTGCTATGTGTGACATCCTTTCTGATGGTTTGACATCCTTCCTGGTGATTGATTTGAGCTATTCTTAGTTTATCAAATTAAAGGAGACAGAAAATACAACAAGAATTAACCATCACTCCTTGCAGAAGGCTAGAAGAGGCTTCCTGCAGAAACCTATGGAAAATAAGTGCATGAAGTCACTAAAACGGGACATAAGACACGTGGTGATTGACAAAGGGCTTTTGTTCTTTTCGGTACAACAAAGCCTTTCATTTATTCAGTATAGAATTGTCAAATACCTCACAAATCAGCAGTGCTAAACTCATCTTTTGTTGTTTCCTTTCTTATCATAGCTGGTGCTTTTTCAGGCACAGGCGGCTCTGCCTTTTCCGCACTTTTAGGTAAAACAGGTTAAGAATCAATATGGATGAAGCTACCAGGTTTTGGAGATGAGGGGCAGGGCCGAGTGCAGTTTAAAGATAAAAACTATGCCACAGCATTTGTCTTCAAGGAGAAAGAAGATTCTTTGGCTCTGCTTAGCCTGGGTGCCCCCAGTTCCAGTCAGGTGGAAATTGGTCCCTGGGGTTCCTCATGGCCAAGCTCACAGCATCCCCTGGGCTTGGTTTTCTCTCACCACTGAAGGGAACTCACGTTTCTCGTTCTGACCATCCATTTTCAAGCACCTAAAGGAGAAAGTTTTGAACTTTTCGACATTTTTTACGTCAAGGTTGAGAGGTGGAGAGGGACTGGAGATTGCTCTGTGGCATAAAACAACCCATGATCTTCCAACTCGTTTGATAGCACCAATAACTTTATTTTTTTTCCTCCCTGGAATGATCTATTTTATACAGCAAATTGCTTCAGCATACTTATTTTCCAGAAATTGTGTGAGTAAGTCTTATTTTTTAAAAGTCAGACAGGCATTTATGAATCTGAGTTCCACTGAATATCAAAGAGATATGAGACTCACTTCAGCACACTTTAAGTTTAAAGCTATATTTTATGGTATTAACACTGAAGTTCTTGGAGTCGTATCTTCCCGTGGGAGCATTCCCAGCAAGACCCTGAGGTTGCAGAGGCAGGGATGAATTATTTTCTGTGATGTAAATGGCACAGAATTGGGCTGCGTGTGTCCAAATTCATGTGTTTCTGTAAAAATCTGAGTTGATCACTGACATCCAAGTATTACAGTAATGACCAAGCATAGCAGGAAACAGAAAAATCATAGCTTGAGTACAAAGAATCCATAAACAGCAAACTAATAATTTTATGGCATTATTTAAACAATGTACCAGAGTGAAAAACTACAGTAAATGGGTTTTGACCTTTGTCATGCATCGCTCAGTCCAAAAGGCAACATTTTCAGTGTTTATGTGTTAGATTTCACTTGTCCCTGGTGAGGCAAACAAAAATGCCAGCCAATAAAATACTCAATAAACTGTACTTCCAGAAGGCAGTTTTTAACAGAACAAATCATTAATTTTTCAAAGTAGGGGCTTGAATTACCTTAATTTTAGTCTTCATTTGGCTCAGTAAGAACAAATCAGGTATCCAGTGAGGAGGACAAGTGACAGGTGAGATCTGAGCAGCACCAACAATAGTTCTGTAAGGACCTACATTTTCTAAGTTTAAGATTCAGGGAGTTGAGTGAGGCTGTGGACAAGCAGGAAGCAACCCTAGAGGACCATCTCCCACCTCCAGCTCCCATTAACCATCTCATTTTTTGCATCTCCTCATTGCCCCGCTCATTCCAGGACAGGGCTAAGGCGTGGGAGATGCCTTCAGGAGGTGCCTCTCTCTCTCTCAAGTCGGCCTTAGAGAGCCTGAACAGGTAGACCAGACCCCAGTCCTAGAATTACAGGGTGTCCAGTTTATATCCACAATATCCTGCTGTAAATTCAGATTTGTTTGTACTGTTGCAATTTTTCGACCTTTTCACTGATGCTCTGGGCCAGGCCCTGTAGTGTTGCCCCTTCCATCCCAGGAAAACCTGGCTGGTTACATCTGGAATTCTCTAAAGCAGAGCTGGCAGGAGTGTGGATGTTTCAGCTCGGGGGATAAGCACAGAGATGCAGGATTTTAATTTTGATTTTTTTTTTTCCAACCAGCTGAAATGAAGAAGTGAACGGGAAGTCAAAATTAATTTGAGCTCATTTTGAATCATTCCATTTGAACTGAAATTAAATGTTCCATGAATGTAAGGGGATTAAACCAATTATTTTTTAGGTCATTTTTCAATCTAAAGCACTGCTCTCAAAATGAAATAGAAGAATATTTTATTTTTAAAATCTGACAGCAACACTTTATTCTTCATACTTTTCTTCAATATTTTTTCAGTCTGAAGTTATTTACCAAGTTTGGCCAAGAGCCAGACATAGCTTTAGTCTCTCTAAACTTTATTTTCCAATAAATTCACTGCCTAGTTTACTGAAATATTTGCAAGACCTAAAGCCACTTCTCTCTTTCCTAATGCTCACAATAATTATGGTTCGCACAGAGCGTTACTAAAGCACTAAGAACTTGTTTATGGAAACATAAATGAGTTGTAAATTCACTGGATGCAGTGGCTTGGGAAAAGTGAAATAAAAACACCGAAACAGCTCCGTGTTAATGCTCAGCATCCTCTGATGAATGTTAACTCACAACCAATCTCCTCCACCTCGGTGTTTCCTCAGGCAGAAAGTGTGAGCAGACCCTTTTTGCTCCTACCCTTGGTTTTCTCCAGGGCTATAAAATTGCAATTTATCTCCAGAATAAACCCGATCTCTGAAAAAAAATTATGATTTTTTAGTCACTTCTTTATCCCAGTTATTAATACTTCTTACTGAGCTGTCAGCTGCAGCCTGCTGAGCAATCAATAATTACGGCTCCCTTTACACATTCAACAATCAGCCTCCATAATGAATGGCAGTAGCAAAGGTTGCTGTCACTTGAGAACTCCCCACAGAATTGGGTTTAAATATCGTAATTCCATCTGCTCCCTCTCCTGCTTATGCATTTCTGTGGCTCAGGATGATGTGCTGGAATCCAGGCAGTGACTTACTTGTAATTGATGAGAGCAATTATGGAGAGGGAAAATATATTTCAATTCCTTTCTGAAATAGTTTAATGAACACCAATGCAGGCTGAAGGAAAAAGATGTCCCAGCGTTTTCATAAAGGCACAAAAGGAAATAGAAATGGTGCCTAAATTAGACAGTTGCCCATGGAGGTTATCCTAATTAATATCAATTATTTGTCCTGAATCAGCTCACGCTGTAATTGCTGCTGAGTCCGGAAAGCCAAAGGGATTGCTCAGGGCTGAGCAATGCCTGGGTGATTTCAATCTCCAGGAGATTTGAGTCATTCCTCCCTGCCCTGAAATCAAATCTTTTCACAGAAAGAGGAGCATTTGTTTGAAGCTCAGGGCTGGAGGAGGCGCTGGGGTGCCTGGGTTGCTGACATCCATCCATTCTCCAGGGAGGACTGACTGCATGGACTGGCTCTGAAGGTGATGTGTGTCAGTGAAGGACATTCTCTGCCATCACTGTTCTCCTGATGCCAGTGAGTGAAAACTGACAGCTTCAACCACTAAATATAAAATCAGTCCACAACTACAGGGGAATAAATAGTGCTGCCTGAAGTCACAGCGTAATGGCTTTTCCTTACTAGGAAATGTGTTCTGCAAAATCACATCGCTCTCAGTGGCATTTGCACGGATCATTATTCAGGAAAAAAAGGAGCATCTCTCTCCATTTTCGGGTTTTTTTTCAGTACCACTTGTTTCCTACTTTGCTCCAAGAAAGACCCTCAGGCACCTGTCTCACACTGCCTCGTGTGGGGTCTGACCAGCCAAAAGCACACAGGGCTCCTCCAAACCACATGGGCAAGGTCTGTGCCTTTGCCTTTCAAGCACCCTGCCTCCCTATTTTTCGTGTCAGATGGAGCTGATTCTAAATTAAACTTCTGAAGATTTCTGTTCTGAGGGAGGAATGAGGCTTGTCTGTGTCATCAGAGAGCAGCTCAGACAAATGAAACTGCAAAGTTTGGCCTCAGAAATGGTGGAGCTGCATTGAAATTCCCTGCTCCAATATCAGTCCTACCCAAACAGAATCCATGTCTACCTGTGGTGAGACCACGATCCTGGGAGAAAAGCAGTGAAAGGAGCAACTTGCTTTGCAGGCAAGCCCTGGGTAAAGCCCTGAAAAGCTCATTAAAACAATGGCACACACAGTGATGGAAATGGGTAACTGCTCTCTGAACAGTGCAATTCCTTTATGGAAATAAGGATAATGACTTTCTTGTACATTTTAAAGCAGGTGTGGAGAGTGATACTGAAATACACCAGGGCAAGAAAATGAAGCCAAAGAGCAGCGAGGATGAGGATGGAAATAAAAGCTCTTCCAAAGAGCTCTTCCCCCTGAGTGGCTGCCACATCACCTGGCATTTCACACTGCACCAGTGCCTGTGCAGTGACACCAGCAGAGAAACGGGGCAGTGGGAACACAATCACACAATGGTTTGGGTTGGAAAGGACCTTAAAGATCATGCAGTTCCAAACCCCTGCTGTGGGCAGGGACACCTCCCACTAGGCTGGGTCACTCAGAGCCCTGTGAACTTGTTCTTGACGACTTCAAGGGGTGGGGAATCCACACCTCCTCTGTGCAGCCTCTCCCCAGAACATCTGACTGGCACAAGGGTGGCTCCATGGGGTGCTGTAGGTCAGCCAAGCCTCAGGAAAATGATTTAGTGAGAGCTGAAACCCTCAGCATTGTCTTCTCGTAGCAATTAAAACTGCTGTGTTCAGAAGCACCTGCAATAAAATAGGGCAGGGTGAAGAATTTAAAAGCCATATTTTGCTCACACAGCTCAACTTGAATACATTTACACTTTCAGAATTAAAGGCTTTTCATTTCTCGCCTAAGCCTTAGCATGTTTTCTGTAGTGAATTTATGGCTGTGAGATTGCCTCAGCTAAGAATTGCTGGGAGTGAAAAGCAAAGCTCTCAATCCAGCCAGTGCCATGAATAATGTGTGCATGTGCTCTCACAGCAACCCATGTGTGCTGTTGTCATTTTTGTACGTTCTGAGATTTGTGGAATGCAAAACGCAGTCCCTGAATGCTGGCAATCCTCACCCAGAATAAAATGCAAGAGTGAAAAATGTATGGGAATGTCAAGGAACAGAAAGATCTTTATCAGGAAACATGTTCAGGAAATACAAGTCGCTCACCTCTTAGGAGGTTTCATTTTAGGAACCCAGAATCATCAGTCATCTGTCATCCTTAGAAGTTGCCTCTTTTTTTCCTGTTAAAAATGGAGAGCACACAGACACACACACACACACAACCACAGAACTTCTTTAAGGGAGAATTCAAAACAAACAAAACCATAAAGCAAGCTTTTCCCAGCATCTTTGGTACCCAGTTACTTCATAATTCTTTTGGAGATCTGAAGTGATACCTAATGCTGCACACTGCAAGTGGCTTCATGGTCTCCACTATTCTTACTCTAATTATAAATGCTGTGCAACTACAAATACCAGGTGTATGAGAATGAGAGGTCGCTTTTAGTGGCAGCTGAGATGTGGTATTCACTGACAGCTGGTTAAAAAGCAGAACTCAGGAGAACAAAGTACAGAATGTGGAGGGATTCTGAGTTATCCTGTTGGCTTCAGAGTCGGGTCAAAGCAAAACTCTTCCCCATAATCTGTAACCTCGGACAAATAATTTAATTCCTATGTATGCTACAACTGAATAATTTCTTAACCCAACTGCTCTCTGTGTAGACATCTATGAAAACAGCAGTTTTCAGTCTGTGAAACAGAGATAGGGATTGTTCCATACTCCACACTGTCTTGGACACACAAAAACCACCCCAAAAAACCATTCAGGGGCTCAGTTCCTGGTCAGGACCTTTGCCTAAGGATCTGCAAGGCTGAGGTTTGAGGCTTCATTCATGTGAGGCTGAATAATGGGGCTGTTCCTTCAGCAGTAGGATCCAGTTCTTGGACAAGGACAAGGGGTTGGGACTGGAGGATCTTTAAGGTCCCTCCCAGCCCAAACCACTCTGTGACTGTGACACAACCAGAATAGGAGCAAACCACAATGGGAAGGGATTTGCTTCTTCTCCAGATTTTCTCTATCTGAGCTAAAATGTGAAATCTTTCTGCAAGGGGAACGTGGTTCAGTGTGTAGAGGCTGGATGCTGTGGGAAAATCAAATGGGAAACACCAAGGCTGATATCCAGGCAAAAGGCACTCTGGGCTAAACCTTAGTTATTAAGGAATTTTATAAGAGAGGAGCTGGCAAAGGTCATCAAATTATGAGGAGCATTTAAATCAGTAATTAAAAGCCAATTCTGCACTGCAAAAAAAATATAGATCATAAACTACAGCTGGAAGGGGAGATTTAGAGCACAAACTGGGCTCAAAATTTAGAGCCCACTCTGGGCTAAACCTCAGCCATTCTTGGTCACCTCCCAGTGTCTGACATCAGAGATGCAGTGCAGCATTTTTTTTTTTTTTTTTTTTTTTTCTCTTTAAACCAACAGTTTTCAAATTTCCTTGGAGAAACAACCAAGAGCTGCACATGGGATGTATTTTTAGCAATTTTTGGTGAGGACATCATTTAAGGCAGGACAGTGCTATTATAATATTTAACTATAAAGCCTGACAAAAGCATAAGTCCAGTCAATCACAATTTAACTTCAAACACACACATTTCCTAGTAAATAGATAATCTGTTTTCTTCAAAGGTCTATTTCATGTATGTGCCACGCATAGCATGAGGTATTAGGGTAAACTTGGGGCCAAATGTTCGATATTTGGGTTCCTAAAGTTAAATGGATGAAGTAAAAACTGAATATTTGAGTCACCACTGGAGCTCATGGGTGCTTGAGGCGTTTCAGATTTAAGAGAGTTTTTACAAGTGGGGCACAGTTAAATATTAAAATGGGAAGAAATGGTTGAAGCGATGCTCCTTTTCCCATCTCCTCTCCCTCAGCCCTCCATTCTGAGTCCAGTCTCAGATCCTCCAGCACTCACTCCAATCCCCCATCCTACAATACCATGGATTTTCCATCCAGCCAACAGCTTTAATCAGCCCTCTGAAATTATCATAAAGACCTCTAAAATAGGAAGATGTTACATGCTGATTTCTGATACAATCTCTCCTTCTCTCAATAGGTCAAGACTTCCTGAAGTAGCTGCTTCCTCCAAGGAAAATGAGAGCCATGGGCAGAGTTTTACCCCCATCTCTAGATTCTGGCCCCCGAGCTCTCCAAATCCATGATGTTTGCTAATCTGGCCACATCAATATTTCACATTCCTGGTGAAATCTGTCACTCTCTCAGCCTGAAAATAGCTTGACCCAGTTTGGTGGAACAATTCTAAAGAGGATTTCAATATTTCTTTAAATTTGCTGGATTTTTTCCTCCTTTTAACTGGTTGAGTATTCTGTGAGAGAGGGGCAGGGTACTTGTTTATTAGCAAGTAGATTCCCATCTTTTGAGCGTTTTTTTGAGTAAAGGATCTCTTTTTAGAGCTTTAATATCTTTGCTCAGAGATACTTTTCACTGTGCTGATCAAAACCTTTAAGAATAATGTAAGTTTTTGGTGTGTGTGATTTCAAAACAATATTAAGGGAATCCTTACCCTGAAGAGCTGGTAATGTGTATTTAAATTGTCCTTTTCATAATGTCCTGGAACCTTTACCAGCAGATAAATTGTGAACTGCTTTGTGCGTGGGATATCCCTTTTATTTACCAATTTGAAGCACTAATATTTTAGTTTCTTTGAAAGAAGGAAAATAGCCAGAAACACTCCAAACTAAAAATAAAAGGAACATTTTGCTACCAGACCCTCAGGGGCAGTACAAAGGGCTTTAGAAAAATCATTTAGGTGGCTGGAGGATGTAATCTTTTTTATTTATTCCTAGTTCATGCTCAGGGGGTGAGTGAAGAGCAGGTCTGGTCCTGCACCAAGTCCTCCTGAGCAAACAAGGCAGAGCCCCAGAGGAGCTGCCAACACGAGCTCCAGGACAAGCATTGGGCTTGAAGAAGAAGAATTTGCTAGAAATTGAGATAAGAGAGCAGCCAGGGAATGTGTGGGATCTCAGTTCTTGTCACACAGCAGAAGCAGATTGAGCTCGGCCCAGCAGCATCTTTTACCCAAGTTTTTCTAACTGCTGTCCCAAAGTCACGCTGTTTTGCCAGCAAACTTCCCAGCCAGCCCTCAGCAGGTTCCAGAGGATGATTCAGAGCCTGGTGAACCCAGCAGAGGGGTGATACTGAATTCTGGGAATGGTGGTGGGGAGCACTGGTGAGGGAGGGAGCACCACGGCGGCTGGGCTGGGGCTGGCTGGGAAAAGCAGCAGCTCCACGCTGCTCTGTGTGAAGAAATCTCCGTGTCTGATTAATTTAGCGCCAGCCCTGCCTGCCTACACGGTTCAGATTTCTCACCTGAGATGGGAAATAAACGATCCCACACCCCCTGTTTATTACCAACAACCCCTTGTGCTGCCAGGGGACTCAATTTGTAAGAACACGAGGTCGCGGCGAAGGGTGTGGGCGTATTGCTCTGAGCAAGCATCAAACACAGCAACCCCCAGAGCTCAGAAACGAGGAGCCTTGACAAAAGAGATTGAAACAGAGGGAGCAGAATGCAGACAAATCCACTTCACCTCTACAGATTCAAAAAACCTGTTGATGTAAAGCAAAGAAAATAATACCCAAGTGAGGACCTGCATATTTCTTATCTAAGAAACAATTTTTTGCCCTTAAAAGTCCCCTCATGCCTGACCTTAATTAACAGGAAATTCTGTGCAGGCAGATGTAGGTGGACAGTGGAAAGGGCCTGGGTTCAATTCTCAGGTGTCAATAACAAACTTTATGTCACAGCCCTTCCTACCCAGTGAGCACCGTGGTTTTGAAGTCCTGTTTAGCCCAAGGCAGCAAACCACAGTCCTCAGCAAAAGGTCAAGAAAAACCCCGCAGTATGAGCAAGAAATCAAGAAAAATGTGGCCCAGTTGGAAGTGTTCCATGGCACAAAAGCCATGGGCGTGAGGGAAAACCAAAGGAATTGCAGGTGTTGGGTAAAAAGAAAAATAAACTGAAAGGGCTCAAAATAACAGATAAAACATTAATTTTGATAGGTTGTCAACAGCTTGGCCTCACTTCTGCATAGTTCTCCAAATTCTGGATGCTGGTTTCCTACATCTGTCAGTTGTGGTTCAGGCTCTCTTTTTTAAAAGAAAGAACTCTTCCCAAAGATGATAAAAGATAACCCACAAATTGAGGATATCCTGGGTCTTCCCCTCAGCTCCTTCTCTCTGACAAGTCAAAAACCTCCTGCTCAGGATTTCCACCCCCTTGGAGCCCCCTTTTGAAAGTTCTGATCTCGTCACTCAGGACAAGGGTGGATCACTGTGCTCTGGTTCAGGGGTGCTGCACAGTTTGTGCTCTAAATCTCCCCTTCCAGCTGTAGTTTATGATCTATATTTTATTGGCAGTGCAGAACTGACTTTTAATTACTGATTTAAATGCTCCTCATAATTTGATGACCTTTGCCAGCACCTCTCTTATAAAATTCCTTAAACTCTTCAGTGCTTTCTGTTCCTGAGAGCTGCTTTCACTGTGCTTAACACGAAACCATCCTCCAGTCAGGCCACGTGGACTCTTTGCATCTCATCAGAATCAATGTCTTCATCTTTAAACTTGAAACCTCGTCCATTTTCCTCCAGAAAAAGTCCAGTAAAAGAAAACCTCTTTCCCTTGCTTACCTCAGAGGACTCTGGCCAAACATTTCTCCAGGATTGTAATGAACTTTTTTGGTCTCCAGCACAAGCCAGCATGGCTGGAGCACGACATCTTCATTATCCTGCTCAACCCACGAGGCTCTCCTGCGGACTTTTACAAACTATTCCAGATGCCTTTTGCCTCCTGAGCTATTCAGTCATTTTAAGGCATATGAGGCAGTGATTTAGAAATGCACTGATTCCTTTCCAAGCCCCAAAGTGACCTTTACATTTAATGTTTCAGTTTGTCATGTGCATTAGCAGCAAATTATTTCCTCTCACTGCACAACAGTCCTTGGCCCTCTAAACTATCCTTTATGCCTTCTTTAACCTCACTCTGGCAATGCAGAGGGAAGAGCAGATACAGGACAAGCTGTCAGATTTTTAATTCATGCTGAAAAGTGCTAAGTGGGAGCTGGAAGCATTATTTCCACAGACTGAAAGAGTGGAATTGAAACGACCCCATGCTGATAAACCCTCCACCAGAAATGACCTGAAAAGGGATTAT
Organism: Orthonyx spaldingii; assembly: GCA_013397795.1. Classification (NCBI taxonomy): domain Eukaryota; kingdom Metazoa; phylum Chordata; class Aves; order Passeriformes; family Orthonychidae; genus Orthonyx; species Orthonyx spaldingii. Next base: position 256,946 of record VZTJ01004208.1, on the reverse strand, counting down.
TTTCAACCAAATTTCAGGTCTGCCCTTCAGCTTGGGAAATTTTGTGTGCCCTCCACTCTGCACCACTTGCTCAAGGCTGTGCATTTCAGATCACTGCCAAACCTCTGCCCACTGCCTCCTCAAGAAACACGAGCAGCCCCAGGGTGTGCAGGAGCTGTCTCTGCCTCCTGAAATCAGCAGAATTATTTTCCAAACGCTGTTGTTCTGCTTTTCAAGGCAGCTTTGTTCCTCTGGCAGCTTCTTTGATGGGCAGATATCCTGTGAAGGAAAACCAAGAAGTGGGATCTGGGAAGCCCAAGTTCCTCCAGATTTGCAGGCTGTTTCCTCTTACACCAGCCCACCACAGCCCACCACAACCCACCAGATGTCCCTGTCCTCCCCCACAGCCCCAAGACTGCAAGGACTCCAGAGTGACACACGTGCCAGCTGGAAAGCCACAGACACTGAAAATAAAGTGTTAAGCTGAGAAATTTCT
>VZTJ01004208.1:198289-256405 GCA_013397795.1 Orthonyx spaldingii | reverse complement strand
TTTTTTTTTTTTTGCTCAGTGACCATTGATTTGGGTTTCTCACCCTCACCCAGGTGCTGATTTTTGCAATACTTGAAAGAAATTCTCTGTTAAATTTCTTTATGTTCAGAAATTATTTGAAGACAGGCACGTGGGTTAGTGGGCACAGAGCCTTAAGAGGATGAGTTTGTTCAAGGACTCAGCTGAAATCCCACTTTCACTCTCTTCACCCAAAATCTGTTGCATTTAGATGATGACAAAGTCTGAAACTGCAGCATATTTGAACAAGTCTGCCTGGAACTGAACAGTTTCAAAACCATTTTGGCTTGGGAGTTTGGCCTTTTCCTGACCCATGTGCCAGTGTGGAAAACTTTGCTGCGGTAGAGAGAGGAAGACAAATCCACTGAACTAAAAAACCAGAAGGAAATTGCTATGTGAATATTCAGACTGGACTCACGGGAAAGGTTTCAGGGATAAATGGCACTGAGGAGAACGGGAGTCCTTTGACAGCTGGGCAAACATCTCAGGGATGCTCCTGGAGGGTTTGGTCCTGCCTGGGTGTGCAGGGCTGGGGTCTCAGGACAGAGTGGTCACTGCCACCTGCATTTCACCAACCCCAGGTTTCAGATGCAGCTGCTCAGTTTCCCTTTCCCCACTCCTGTGTTTCTATCAGCTCCTCCCCGTCAGGCTTTTCTCTGTTGAATCTTTGTCATCCTTGGATATCAAAACCATGCCCTGTCCTCATTTTCAGGCTTCTTTACTACACATCCTTAACCTGTTAATGCTTTTTTCTGCTGCACCCTGGTACTGGGAGCATTCACTCTTCTTCCCCATAAGACAGAGATCTTTTTTACTGGATTTTTCTCCACACATGATCAAAAGATTTCTCACCTGATGGGATAACCCGGGCCTGCCATTTAAACTCTCCTCTTCAGACCTGGCTGTGCTGGAGGCTCTCCTCCTGTCACACCCTGCACAGGTAACATCTCCTGGGGAATGAAAAGGTTCAGTCTGACCCTTGGTGCTGGACTTAGAGGACACACAGCATGGATTGAGCAGATCAGTCTGTATGACCTGTACATCTTTATTAGCAATCAAGCAAATCAGGAGCTTTAATATTTTCAAGCAAAAGTCTAAAACATTATTTGACATAAGTATTGTGGCAAGCCAGTTTCAAGCTTATGCCCCCAGCAAGAGATTGTTTCTAGAAAACATAAAATCTCTGGTGTAATTAAAGTGACTGTAATGTGAACAAAACCAATCACAGAATGGTTTGGGTTGAAAAGAACCTTAAAGATCATTCATTTCCAACCTCTGCCATGGGCAGGGACACCTTCCACTATCCCAGGTTGCTCCAAGCCCCATCCAACCTTGCTTTGAACATTTCCAGGGATGGGGAGTCCACAACTTCTCTGGGCTCAAGAGAATTGGTGCTTCATATTCCTATATTGGTTTGGTTTTCGTTCTTCCCTGTTTTATCTCTGTTAAGCACACCCAGCATGGAAAAGCTCAGAAGTGCCCAGCACCTCAGAGTGCCCGAGTTGATGTGATGTCACTTTTTCTGGCATTGTTGTCATGGCTTTTCTTTCTCCTTTTCTCCCTCCAGTGCTTTTCTTGTATTCTGTGTACGGCTGCAATTACTGCCCTGCTCAGCCTGCAGTGGTAGACTGTGAGATTCAAATCCTGCTTACAGACGATTTAAATCACAGGGTTTTAAAGCTGCAGTTTGTTCTCATGATTAAGCTGTCAGCGTAACTTGTAAGTCATTTTGGGGCTGAGTTTATACAATTTGGTGTAAGTAGCATGTGCAAGTGAGGGCAGGCTCCACGCCTTGATATCAAAAATATTGGCTGTCAGGGAGAACTTCGTTGCCTCTAACTCTGGTAGGCTGGAAATGCGATGGGAATACTATGGGAAGAAAACTGTGAACTGAGTTTTCCTGCACAACAGCCCAGTGGGATTTGTCTGGAGGAATGAGAAAGGAACTGTGTCTCACCACCACTTGTGCACAGAGCGACACTGCCAGGCAAACACCACAGGGACTGCAGGAGCAAGGCAAGAAAGAGAAGAGTAAAATGAATGAAAATATCATGAGCCAACAGAAAGCCATTCTGCAGAGACCAGACTGCATGTGGGTTTTCAGGAAGACACGGGCTGCTGTGCCAATTGCTGGGAAATGCCAAATCCAGTCACCTGGCAGAGGTGAGGCTGACACAGCTTCAGATCCAGCCTGTGGTGAGGCTGAGCCTGCATTCCCCACGGGAACACGCACAGGGATATCACAGGTAATCACACAGGGACAAGGACAGGCTGCTCACACGGGCACTGCAGGCAGAGAGCACAGAGCTCACACCCTGAGAGCAGCTTGGTCTCACCTTGGTGCTCCTCTTGCTCCTTCAGGGGAGGTTTAGGTTGGACATCAGGGAAAGGTTCTTCCCCCAGAGGGAGCTGGGCACTGCCCAGGCTCCCCAGGGAATGGGCACGGCCCCGAGGCTGCCAGAGCTCCAGGAGTGTTTGGACACCGCTCTCAGGTGGGATTGTTGGGGTGTCTGTGCCGGGCCAGGAGCTGGACTGGACAATCCTTGTGGGTCCTTTCCAACTCAGGATATTCTGTGATTCTGATCAGGATGGGAGTCTGCTTGTGCAATGTGTTTATACACAAATTTATACATAAAAAAATAGAAATATAGTCATAGATATATTTTCATAGATATATTTTCATAGATATATTTTCATAGATATGTTAGCAGAACACACACACCTACTGTGAATTCCTCCAGTGACTGTGCTCAGACACCTCAGCTGGTCCCTGGATCCCAGGTTACCCTGTTACTGTCACCTGGCCTTGATCTGAGCACAGCTAATGAAGTGTTCCCATAGAATCCCAGAATGGTTTGGGTTGGAAGGGACCTTCAAGCTCATCCAGTTCCAACCCCTCTGCCACAGGCAGGGACACCTTCTACTATCCCAGGCTGCTCCAAGCCACTCCAACCTGTCCTTGTTGTGCCCATAAGATCACACTGGTACCAGACGTTGCCAAAATTGGAAGCTGCTTCTTTCTCTTTTCCTAGGACCTCCTCCCCTTTTGAGACACACTGATGGAAAAGTGTCCTGAGCAGCAATTTACACAACACGGAACAGGGATTTTATCCCCAGTGCTCCTAAAGCTGGAAGTCAGAATGCACAACCTTTTCTTTGCAGCCTCAGCTTTATCCGCGTTGTGGTGCAATGGGAGAACTGAAAAGATTTTTATTTCTCCATGTCACCAGATTTTGCTAAGGACACAGAACCTGCTTAGGCATCTGCTGCTGGTTGGATGTAGACATTGCCACATCCTGAGCTGTGTAAAATCAGGTGGGTTTTTTATTGGCTTTTTATTGTGGTTTTTTTTTTGATTTTTTGTTTTATTATTGGTTTATTTTTATTGGTTTTTTAATTGGCTAATCTGTCGCTGTGCTGAGCTCTCTTGGGTGGTACAGCTGGGACCTAAACCAGGGAAGTTCCTTCAGCTCAAGGTGGCAAGTTCAGCCTGGAAGAGCTGCTTCCACCTGCCCCACATCTGCTGCACAGCTGGGGATGTCAGCAAGGCTTGGCTTTGGACACAGTGGGGATGGACTTGCCTCAATTGTTGCTCTGAAGTCTCTTTCTGCAACCTTGTGTGAGTCCCATCAGTAACTCACGGAGTTTTCTGCTACCTTGTTATTAATCCCTAGAGATGTGCTGGGGTAAGGCTGTGATTGCTCTGGAAAGGTGAAACGGAATGTTTGGCATTTTCTGGGTGCCACAGCATCACCGACACATCGAACTCCCCAGGGGTGCTGGAAGAATTTCCTCCACATGAGTCTGAAAAGCAAATAAAAATCTGTGCAGACACCTGGTCTGTCACCAACCTCCTGCCTGTCCTGGACACACAGCAGGGCCAAACTCCTTCCACTCCTCGTGCTGGCAGGGCTCTGAACAGCAGGAGAGAGACCTTAAATTTGAGGTCCTTAAATCTGAGACCCTTAAATGTGAGACCTTAAATTTCCTGGTCCTCCAGGGGAAGGCTCTGCAGAGCAGTGCTTATGCAACAAGGCTGTGCCCACCCCTTGCTTCCACGGCAAGGGAAGGAGAACACCACAGGAGCCAGCAGGTACTGCTGGAAGATATTCTCCAGGCATTTGTTGGATTTAAGGGTGTCAGGAACACCTCCACTGCTCCATCTGCCACTGAGATTTAAGGATCTGATGTATCCCTTATCCCAGGAGGGATATCAGAGGGGAAATGGCCTCTGAATAGTAAGGGTTTAAAATCTGGATTTTAAACAAACACAGAACCTGCAGAGAGCCCAGTGTTTCATGGTTGGCTTTGTGCTTTGAAAGCAGCCCACCCTGGGGGTGGCTTTATTCCCTTTCACCCATTCCTGATGTTTGATGTTCAGCAGAGTTCTACAAACCAGCTCGTGCACCAGGTTTTTATTAATCCTTCACTGGCTTGCTGTGCCAAATGCTGACAGTTCATTAAAAATAACTGGTCCATGGAGAGCACAGGGCATTCCAAGAAGCCACGAAGGTAACTTTTACAATAAACCCTCAGCACAGGAGCAGCAAATGTCTCACCCAGAGCACATGGGCTGGCCGAGCCCCCCCTTGACCGTGCTGCTTTAGAGCTCCTCAGCATCTCCTGCATGTTCCTTCTTGCAACAAAGCTTGGCAACGGTGCAAAAAGTGCTTAAATTCCGTGTCAGCAGTCACACAGATGGGCTCTGTCAGACCACAGGCTGCCCACAGTGTGTTTGCCTCTCACCTGCTCTGTGGCAGCGAGACAGGGTTGGTGCAGCTACGGGGAGGCTCTTGCTTTTAATTCAGGGCAACATATGAGCTCAGTCTCCTCAGCAAACACAGCACAGATGGGAAAGGCTCTGCAGCATTCCTGCTCCAAAGGGAGCCTTCCACAATGCTTTTCCAGCCTCAGGACAGCATCCCAAACACAAATAGTCGGATACACATTCCCCGTGAGAAGGGAACAGATTTTATAGAGTCAACAAAAACACGGGGACACAACAGGAGGAAATGGCCTCAAGCTGCACCAGAGGAGGTTTAGATTGGATCTAAGGAAAAATTCTTCCTGGAAGGGTAGTCAGGCATTGGAACATTTCCTGGGAAAGTGGTGGAATTGCCATCCACAGAAGTGTTCCAAAGCTGTGTGGCACTTGGGGACATGGATTAGTGGTGGACTTGCAGTGCTGGGTTAACATCTGGACTCAGTGAGCTCAGAGGTCTTTTCCAGCCTTGATGATTCCATGGTTCTGTGATAAATGAAGGCCAAGAAGAATGGGCCAGGTCATGTAAAGCACCTCCAGCAATGACCCTGGGATCCTCCCATCGTGTGTGGATGCAGTTTAGGTTCAAGCAGTAACAAAATACACAAGTCTAAGCCAGAGACTGAGAGATTTTATCTGAATTTCCAGGACACAGCCCCAGCACTGACCTGCTTGATGAGGTTTCCAGGAACCTCTATTATGATTGTGTCCATCCAGGCTGTAACACCAGGCAGATTTTTATCAGTGTTTCCTCTTGCCACAGGGTTTGCTGCTGGTCACTGCAAATATCCTTCACTCCTTGCCCACTTTAGCACTTCCAGCCAGTCTGCAGAGACAGAGGAGACCAAGGATAACTGAACCCAGGATATGCTGTGCATGGGTCAGGGAACTGGGACAGCACATGTGGCTGCAGCTGCTGCCACAGTTTGATCCTTTCCCCTACAAATATGAGAATAAACAGGGCAATTTCATATCTTTTGTGCAATTCTGTTGACTTTGGAGGGCTGGTGTGTGGGTCCCAACAACTGTGTCCATGATAATCCAGAAGCTCTGGAGCCTCCCTATTCTCCCCTCATACCACTCTTGTGTGGTGAACAATACACACTTTATACACCCTTTATATACACTTTATACACACTTTATATACACTTTATAGACACTTTATATACACTTTATATACAATATACAGATGGGCAGATCCTTGCACCAAAGCCCCCTCACAAAGATGCCAAGATTTTTCATTCAAGGGGAATTGAAGCAATATAACTTCAGAGAAGGCAATCTGATCTCTTCATGGGCTGGAGTTGAGGTGCTTTAATCATTAACGATTTTTGTATCAAGGATAAGGTAGGAAAAAAACCCAAAATCCACTGAGTATGGATGGGAGCACACAGAGGACACAGCCCCGTAAACTGAAAGGCAAAGTGTGAGCCGTAGTGTGTCTGGAGGGAAGCACAAGACAGTGCTCGGGGGGTTTAGATCTGAGAGACCACAGAGTCAATAAACCCACGAGGGAAAGGAGCAAAGAGCTGCAGAAAGTGTGAGCAGAGCAGACAGGATTGTGGGGTCTGTCCGGGGTTCGTGCAGAATGAGGGGTTGAGTGAGGGATGCCACAGCAGCTGCTCACTTCAGGGAAGGACACAAATAGATCCAGAGCTGCCTGGCATGAGCACCAGCCTGTCCAAATGAGCAATCCAAGCACTCTGCTGAAAGCCCAGCACTGTGTGGAATTCCAGTCCCCATCCCTGCCAACAGCCTGTCTTGCCTCTGGCTCTAAACGAGCAAGACTCAAGGGAGCAGGTAACACATGGAAAAGGAACTGTTACCTCCCTGGGACAGAGAGAGCTGCCAGTGCCACTTTCACCACTCTGCTGTTCAGTGGTCCCCAGGGATTTGTCCTCGCATGGATCCCTCCAGTCCCTCTGGAGCAGCAACCTCTTGGGGAGACCAGCACTGGGGGTTTCACAGGAGTGAGCCGTGTTTGTTGGGAACAACACAAGGACAATGTGTGATGCCAGCCCTGAGAGCCACTTTTCCATCGACATCACCAGAGTGTGTCACTCCAGCTCCCACTGCAGCCCTAAGGATGTGCTGGGAAGATCCCATTCTCCGTCTTGGCACTGGAACAGGGGGAAGGAACATGTGGGGAGGGAGGTGAGCTTGAGTGAGCTGGGACAGCAGTTGGCTCCAGCCTGACACCAACACCCCTCTGCTCTGTGACAGCACATCTTGCTGAGGTCATTTTCCATTACACACACATCCAAAGGCAGATCCTCGCTCCAGCCTCCTCCAGAGCTGCCTGGATCTGCACTCATGGTGAGCCTGAAATGACACAGAGAGAACACCAGTGTCCCCAGGAATATATAACCCAGTCTGACCACTCAAGGTGATGCATCTTCCCCTCTTCCCTCTCACGCCTGTGTGTGTGCTCTCAGAATTTCACATTGTTCACCTTTTCAAGACAAGAGCTGAAAAGGCTGGAACCCAAATCTTCAGGCTGAGGGAAAAACACATTTCCTGTGTTGTCAGCACCTAAAATAGCCTGGATTGGGATTTATGAAATGGCACCAACAGCTTAAAAATGTGTGTGTGTAGTCACACACAGCATGTGCACAGTCACCACATAACATGGCAGCTCCAGGAGATGGAGATTTATTTATAAAGGTTTGGGAAAACCTGCTTAGCTTTGGTTTTCTTATACACAACTGGAACCACAGGGGCTGTGGCCTTTTAAAAGCTGAGAAGGTGCACATCAGCTCCAGATGCTGCTGCGTGTCTGAGCTATAACTTGGATTTACAGGATACCCTGGAATACTGACATAAGAATTGCAAACTTGGCCCTGTCTCATCTGGTGTCATGGGTTTGATGAGAATATCACAAGTGGAGTCAAACAGCTCAGCTCTATCCCTGCAGCACATCTGAATTTAAAGGCAGATGTATTTTTGCCAGAAAACTCTTTTTTTTTTTTTTCTTGGAAGTTGCGTTTTCTAATTAATTTTTATTTCATCATATCTCACTGAGCTCCAGCTTAATTGCCTTTTGGTACTGACAGTTCGCAAAGACGTTTTGGAAGTAGATAAATCTCTCGCAGTTGGTTCTGAAACTGAAGAAACACGAAATAGCTTCAAGTCAATTTTAGATTTGAACAACTTTAAAAATGAGTGATTACTACAAATGAGACTTTTATTGTGGAGGAGAGGATTTGTGAACTCAGAGGGTTCTTACTGTTTCTTCCTTGAATATATATATCACCTTCAATGACATTTTTATGGCTTGATATTTGCTGAAAGAGAATCAAGTGACACAGTTACATGTATTCCAAAGAGCCTCGTTAGGACACATTCCTACTCTGCACAATTTTAATGACACCATAACCGTGGTATTTAACTGCTGCATCCGTGCAGTCTGGATTAGGAACTGGATTTTCTGATATCAGCAAGACCACTGGGGAGTTTCTGGTGGCAATCAGTCCTCCTTAATGGGATGGGCAGGAGGATAAAGCTGACAGGGAGACAGAGAGGGAGACTGGAAGCAACCAAACTTTTGAGAGGAGTTATTGATGTTGAAGCTGGGGCGGGATTTTGGTTGTGTCCATCCTGCCCCGACCCCAGAGACACCCTCAGTGCTGAGAAATGAGAGTTCATCACGAAAAGAAATCCTCATACAAAAATCCTGCTCACATTGTCCTAAATGGGCACATTCTGATGGAGCAGGAGGGGAAAAAAATCCCTGAGCACACACAACACACTTGGATCATCTCATGGGAGCCCAAGGATTCTGGGGTCTATATGAGAAAACTGGGTTTTCCTTGCATGAAAACACATCCTACACCAACAGACAGGTTCTGGGATAGCTTTCCCCAGCTCTCCATGTGAAGGAGGCTGTCCTGGCTCTTATTTGCTGCTGGAATTGTTTATATAAGGGCACTTGGCACCAGGGAGATGTGGCCACTACCACTCAAGTTATTGGCAGCTGCTTCAGAGACAGCACTTCCACTGAAACTCCAGACTCTCGAGCTAAAATTCTCCTTTGGGTAAACAAAATCCTCCTCTCCTCCTGTCTGTGTGACCACACATCAAAATGGAGAGAGCTGATGTGGAAATACCCTTTACAAGCCTCTGCTTCTCCCTGCTTTGAGGGTGGAAGGGGCACACGGACGTTCTGCCAGCCATCCCCCCGGGCAAATGTCCCCTGTGGAGCTCAGATACCACATTTCTCCCACAATACTTGGGAATTTCTGCCAGATACCTGGGAGCAAGGCTTAGCACATCATTCCTGGAAGGTGGGATGTGGACAGATATCTGGGGCTGGTGTGAGCACTGCCACAGACTGGCGCTTCAGAGGAGTGCCAAGAGCAGGCACGTTGCCCAAAACATTATTAATTTTACAGCCAATCAGTTTTCAATGTAATTCTTTCCTGCTGAACTGTAATTTATTTGTGATAACAACAACTTCATTTTGCTGAATGGCTTTTTAATGCTTCTAACTATAAAAAAAAAAATTAATTTCACCACGTGCCACCCCTCATTGTCAGCTCAGCAGTGGATTATCCTGAGTTGGACTTATCCCTCCAGGGCCTAAGTGTGGATATGGGATAATGACCAGATGGTTTACCTGAACAATAGAGATTTACTAGAATAAAGGAAGAGGATTATGTCCCTGTGTGCTTTCAGTTATCTGCAGGATTGAGGACTTTTTTGTCACTGCATCCATCACTGACAGGCACCAGAGAGCTGGAAATTAAGCACATGGAAATCATAATCACAGAATAATGGCCTCCTGGCTGGGCTGAGCATCTGCTTTGCTTCCAGCTCAGCTGGTGAAAACTCTCTGCTCATAAACAGGAATTCATCTGACTGAATACAGGAATCTCTGAGGGAGTGGTGCCTCTGAGTTTGTCCTCCTGCCTCCCCAAAAAGCAGAGTCTCGGGGCTGCTCATGGATCTGTGTGAGCAGGGAATCTTGCTGCCCTTATTTTGGAATATTCCCAGGTCTCCTGAGCTGCCCCTCAGCGAGGCAGCTCCCGGCCTGGCCCAAAAAGGACAATCAAGGACTCCCCTGGACTCCTATCCCAATCCAGATGTCCCAGTGATGTGACTGTGCTCTCTGGTGTCACTCACCTGCCCCTGAGCAAATCTTTCCCTACTCCAGTGTGACAGCACAGATTCCTTCTCACGGGAAAATTTTCATTTCTGTAACGAGGTTTGTAAACACAAGATAAGTTGTTCAAAGCTGCTTTGGGAACAGGCGGTCGAACGCCTGTGGCCAATCAGTCCCGGGGGGTGGACGGTTATAGCCAATCCCAATAAGCACTCCTTTTGTATATAAAAGCTGTATTTAAATAAATAAATCTCTTTCTCAGCATCCTCATCATCGTGTGTCCCTTTGTTTCGACATTGGCTCAACAGTGACACTGCAGAGCCCACGCTGTGGTGGGGTAAGCCCAGAATGGGCAGCCTTTATCTGGAAATTGCAGGTAAGGGGAGGAACCTCAAAGCCCTGCAAAGCCCTGCTCAGCCTTGCTGCAGGTAGAACCACAGAATCAGCTAGGCTGGAAGACTTCTGAGATCACTGAGTCCAACTTGTGACCTAAATCCACCTTGTCAACCAAATCATGGCTCTGAGTGCGACATTCAGTCTTTCCTTAAACTCCTCCAGGGACAGTGACTCTACCATGTCCCTGGGCAGCCCATTCCAATATCTAATGACTTTTTCTATGAAGAAATTCTTCCTAATGTCCAACCTAAACCTCTCCTAGCACAGTTTAAGATGATGTTCTCTTGTCCTGTCGCTGGTAGCTTGGGAGAAGAGACCGACTCTCACCTGGCTACAATCTCCAGTCAGGGAGTTGTGGCGTGTGGCAAGGTCATCCCTGAGCTTCCTCTTCTCCAGGCTAAACACCCCCAGGTCCCTCAGCCTCTCTTTCCCAGACTAATCCATCCATTCATGACTTTTAATCCCAGTTCCTCCCTCAGAATTACTCTTTGTTTACTGTCGTTCTCATGTCAGGTAGGTGCTGTTCCAGGAGCACTCCTCCCATGGTTTCCAGTCCCAGCAATCAAAAAAAACCACTGTCTGTCTGCCCACTGCTTCTTCTCACTCCTTTTGGTATGGAGCACTCAGATATAACCAGTGCACAATAACTGGGTGTCTCTGCCAGCTGCAAAAGGGGCACAATGGCAAAGGACTTCAGCAGCAGAAAAAAGTAACTGGGATTTGGCATCACACGGGTAGATCACACCCCAAATACTCCAGGTCTCCATGGACTCTCAGGTGACCTCAAGCACTGCAGATGCACCCCCAGAAGTCCAGTTTTTCTCCTTTTTCTAGCAGCAAGGCTGTTTTATCTCCCTCATATCTCTCATATTCCTGTCTGAGATGTGCACAATTAAAACCACAGTCATCAACAAAAGCATCTGGTTTGGCATTGCTCTTAGCAGCAAAGCACTAAGTGTAATTAAACATTAATGCTTTTCTTATATGTGCCCCTACGTAAAAATTAATTTACTTAACAGGAAGATCAGCAGCTTCAAGAAAGAACAGGTTGTTATTAGTCCTGATTCACGTCTTTCCCTTATCTTCTCTTTACACAGCAGATGAAAATGGCTGAAAATTAACCTTGCAAGGCTTGCCTGGTTCTTCCCAGGCCAAGAGATTGCCTTTCATTGTGGTTGCAGGCATGGAGCCAGAGTCTGATCATTTTTAAAGGCTGTTTAGCTGAGATAAGTCATGTTTCTGAGTGGTAACATTTTCAAAAGAGTTGCGTTCTATAAGACCTTAAATCAAATTTTCACTTGTGACTTCTGAGCGTGGGTGTGGAACATCAATTTGCAACAATGTCTGGAGTCCCCAAAATCAAATTTTATCAGTAGGAGTCAAGTCCCTTTGAAGATCTGGGTCCTGCAGGTACTGATATTGCCGGGATTTGACCCAGCAGCAAGATCCTGCACACTGCCTGGTTGTTTATGTTCCTGAGCACAGCACTGGGTGGTAAACAGAAGGCAGTTTATCCCTTAGGAATAGAGAAATTCAAAATACCTCCTATTTACTATCACTGTCTCCTGTAAAGACAAGCACACAGACAGTTGTGGAGCAGATGATGGAGGAGTGGATTTGCACAGGAGCCTTCAGGCTCCCCAGCGACAGTGGCATAATTAAAAATAAGATGCTTGCTATTCCTCAAAATTATTTATTCAAGGTTTACATGCATTTATCATACTGGTTTTAAAACATTTCACAGATAGTAGTGGTGGGCCAGATTAATTTCTGTGCTGTGAAAATTTGCATTGGGAAAACTTTCTCAGCAAACTTTGCTGCGTCCCCTTTGGTTTCAGTATTTGTTCTCTTTCGCCTGTTTGATGAAATTAAATCACACCTCTAAAATATGTAGGTGAGAAACATACACCGTGACTCATTTGGGGAGACAAATTAGTTATTTTAAATATTTGTGATCAGCTTGAGAGCCCAGAGGTGCAGTTCTGTGAATTGGGAAGGATTAGATAATTCATCTTTGTGTTTCAGGTCTCCCGTGGTGGGAACTAAGCATCTTTCCCTTTGCTTAGATGGCTCAACTTGGATTTTAAAGTCACAGGTTGCTCCTGCTAATGTGAATAAATGAGTCCCATCATGCATAATGATCAAGCCAGTGGGTGGAATTCCTCAAGAGTTTGACAATATGAGGATGCTGCATCAGCACCACAGCAGTGCCAGACTATCAGGAGGATGTGTTGACGTCAGGTGACTTCATCAAAGTGATTTTTCATACTCCTCTGTGGGGGTACTGGGAAAATTGAGAAAATTGAGACTTTTATTAGGCCAGATGTGAAAAACTGTGGTAGTTTAAGGCCTCACATTCTTGTTTCAGTCATAGAAAAGTTGGAAAAGACATTAAAGATCATCTTGTTCCACCCCTGCCATGGGCAGGGACACCTTCCACATTCCAGTAGTTGCTCCAAGCTCTGTCCAACCTGGCCTTTCAGGGATGGGGCAGCCACAGTTTCTCTGGGCTGTTTCAGAGGTCTCAAATATTTGGTGTATTTCAGGTTTTCATATAAAACCTTGGTGTCCAGTGAAGAAAATGGTGGGAGGGCTCTTTGTGTTATTTCTGAGAAGAATTAACGTGGAAGTTTAAGAAATGGGACACTCCAAGGCGTTGCTGCTGTAATGAGGCAAAACCCAGAATCACACCCCAAGAACACTGTTGTGACCTTTCTTTGCAAAACAGCAGGAAAAATCCAGATGCCTTTTCATACTTTTCTTATATGTTTTGCATTTATTCTTATACACGAAGCCACAGGCTTAAAAAAGTTTCTCTGTTGTCCTGCCAGTACTTGCAAAACAGATCAATTCTACACTAGGGATTGCAGTGTTGGCCCTACTGGATGACAAATAAAGACATGTCCCTCTTTCATGTGTCTATCAGATAAACTGGCTGAAAGATTAGCACTTTTTAATAATTTTTTTTTTTTTTTTGGGTCTTGCCTCGAATCACAAGCACTTTGGGAAAAGTGAGCGAAACACTTCATGGCAGGGACTGGGAAAAAAATCCCCACCACTCCCCTTCCTCTTCAAAACCACAAAGAGACCACGCAGGCAAAGCTGAATATTTTGTTTGTTTGTTTTTGCCTAAAAAGGAAAAGCCAGAGCATCTCTGCAGTCCAGTAATGACTTTTATATGGAGCGGCTGGGAGCCAGAGGGCAGTGATGCAATGGACACTGGAAGGATCAGGTCAGCAGCTGGAGCACTGACACCTCTGGTGACGGGCAAGCCAAATGTAAAAGTGATTGCTCTGCCCCCGGAGTGTCTGAGAGATGCCAAGGCCGTGTGTAATGCAGGAGCCTGTTTGCATTAACTCAGAGCCTTGCCCTTTTCTGGGTTATCACAGTTGAACTTACAGCTCCCAAGGCGGTACCCCCAGGCTTCCTGGCTTTGGGATTTACTGCTTGAGGCAACGCTTGCCAGGTTGGGGGAAAAAAAGGCTTTTTCCAAATCTCTGTGTGACTCCTCGTTTTATAGGGCTGGAGTAGAGCTGCTCCAGCCCCAGTGGCTTTGTGTTTTGGTTATCACTGGGTTTTATGAGTGCAGAATGCTTTCCCATTTGGTGGATGCTCTGCCTGGAATGCAGCGATGGGTTATTTACTGAGCACAACAACCCCCCCTGCAACTGCTGGTGTGGTGTTTGTCCAGGGGTGAGTGGATGGGCCCCAGATGTTCCCCTCGATAAAAAGCAACCCCAGCTTTTGGAGGGGTCGTTCTCTTTCCTGGGATGTGCAGAACTACAGCAATTCCTGCCAGGGCCGACCTTTGTGCTTTGCTTCTCAGGTGGGAAATAAGGGCCCATTTCAGTGCCCAGATTCTGGAAGGCAGCTTACAGGGCAATGGCTGAACCACTCACAGAATCACAGGAACAGGAAGGTTGGAAAAGACCTCCAAGGTGACAGAATCCAACCTTCAACCTAATTCCACAGTGCCCAATAAACCAGATCACAAAGTGCTACATCCAGTCGTTTTTTTTCAACACTTCCAGAGATGGGGACTCCACCACTTCCCTGGGGACCCTGTTCCAAAGCTTAACCACTCTTTCAGTGAAGGGAGAGTATAATATTAACCTCTCTGATGGCAACTCACAAGATTCAGCTCCTTTTTCTATGCACATCTTTAATCACCTGCGTCTTGAGCTTCCCAAACCAACATTTTGGCGCTACTTCCAAAATCCAATTAACTCGGCCCATTCCTGGGGTACATTTATCCCTATGATCAAGGGACATCTCTGAGTCAGCTATTCCTGGAGCTGACACTGACTGGCACCGGGATCTCCGCTGATGGGCAAAACCTGGCTGAGAGCAGGGCAGGACGATTCCCCTGGCGCTCCCTCATGCTGCCGTAGGTAGGATGCAGCTCTAGGGAGACCAAAGTTTCCTTTCAAAAAAAAGGACATTGTTCTAAGCCAGTCCCACTGCAACTATTAATTTCCAAAAATCAGATGACACCGAAGTCCTTTTTTTCAAGGAATCCTTTCCCAGCTGTAACAGCACAGCCTTTGCTGCTGAGTTGGGGTTTTTTTTCCCTTTAATTGGCCTACCTAAGGGTTGAATAATCTGTCATTTTATATTTCCTGCGCTCAAATTCTGCTGGGGGTGGCAAGCAACTATTTTTCAATGCATTCTGTCTTACTCCTGGAATATCTGGGAAGTATTTGAAGGTCCTCAAACACACTGGGGAGCCAGCTCACCTTGCACGATGACAAAGAAAGAGCAATTATCTCCAACTGAAGCTGCAGGCAGGAATGAAAAATAAATGCAGAATACAGAAAACATGCCAAGCAACCCACAGAGCCCATAGAAAACTTTTTTTAAAGGAGCAGATTGGTTATAGAGCATCATCTCCCTCCAGTGCTAAAGAGAAAGAGAGAGCACAGCTTGGAGTTCATAATTCCTTTTGGGGGAAAAAGCCCCAAAACACCTTGTAATTGGGATAACAGCATGGAACACAGTGGATTTCTGCTCTGTGAGTGCTGCAGGAGAAATGACGAACAGGTCACCTCCATGCCTGTTCCCAGCACAGCCCTCCCTTGCACACAAACAATGCGTGGGAATGGGAAAGATGCATTCCATTCTATGGGATGGAAACCTGCCCAGGAACTGCCTGGGAATGGCTGAGCCAGGACCAGTCTGGGCTTTTCAGAGCTACAAATTCACCTGCTGGAAAGTGAATTCTTACCTCAGAGTAAGGACTTTTGTTGTGGTATAGCTGAACACAGCTCCTGGGATGGAGGTTGTTGGTTTTTCCATGCTTTTTTCCCAGCAGTATCAGATCCCAGCAGGTCTCCCAGTGCACAAATGCCCTGCAGTCCCCACAGAGCAGAAGCCTGGCAGGCTCATTTCTTGGCACAGTTGTGTTTCTGCTGGCAATTCCATTGGGACCATGCACCACCCTGGGGGGAATTGGCTCCCACTGCCTCTTCAAACATTCGCCAAAAGCAAAGGCCACAGCTCTAAAGAAGCTGAATATGGTATTAATATTTCTTTAGGAGGGGAATTAGAACAGTTATTTTCCTTGGAAATTGTTAACAAAGCAGAGCCAGGTGGGGGCTGGTCTCTATTCCCAGATAACAAGTGACAGGGTGAGAGGAAATGGCCTCAAGTTGTGCCATGAGAGGTTTAGGTTGTTAGCAAAAATTTCTTCACAGAAAGGGTTGTCTGGCATTGGAAGAGGCTGCCCAGGGAAGTGGTGGAATCACCATCCCTGGAGTGTTCAAAAGCTGTGTGGATGTGGCACTTGGGGACAGGGTTTAGGGGTGGCCATGGTGGTGTTGGGGTAATGGTTGGACTGGATGACTTTTAGGGCCTTCTCCAACCCCAACAATTCTATGGTTGTAAGATTTTGGGGGCACACAGCTGAGTGCTGGTATGTGGGACCTCAGGAACACATTGTCACACAAAAGAAATTGTAATGATATCAGCACAGTCAGTGGTCAGAACACGGTGCTGGTGACACCAAGTTTGTTGGTTCCATCCTCATACATCCCCATTCTATGAAGAGTTGGACTTGATGATCCTTGTGGGTCCCTTCCAACTCAATAATTTGTGAAATCTGTGAAAAGTTTGCTGGGAGACTTCTGGCCTCTCTGTCCAGGAGCTGGGATGACATCTCTGGTGAGCAAAGTTTAAATGGATGATACGAACAGACCCTGGACTCCCTTACTCTGCAAATGTGTCTTTTATCCACCAACATCCAGTATGGAATTAAACCTTCTGGAATGCAACATTTGCTTGCTGCCCCTGATTTTTTTTCCCTAGGAAACCAGCAAGGCTGACTACATTTTCAGGTGAGCTCAGGGCAATATCTCTCAGTGTCCAGAGTTCAGCAAGTGCTTGGACGATGCTCTCAGGCACAGACTGGGAATCTTGGGGTTGTCCTGTGCAGGGCCTTGAGCTGGACTCAATGATCCTTGTGGGTCCCTTCCAACTCAGGATATTCTGTGCTTCTGTGATTCTCTATGTCTCTCACCACATCCAGGCTGAACAGAATGGATGAACACATAATGAACATGGAAAACAAACATGGAAAATTCACCCAAGCTCCCAGAGACTAACGAGGTGTTTGTGTACCTGCAGCCTCCAGTTGTGCTCTCAGGGCAGCACCCAAGGGCAGCAGATGAAGAACCAGGCTGAACTCGGTGCCACGAGGTAGCAGAAGGAGACTGCTTGCCTTGGAGCAGTGTGAAATCAGGTTTCCTGAGCTAAGTTTCACTCCCAGCAAAGTGCAGCGCAGATGGCAAGGCCTGTGTCTCTCAAGGCAGATCTATAAATTATGACCTCTCGGCTCAATAAAACTCCCTGGTCATTCTGCTGCCCTCTTAATCTGTGCCAGGGGAAATAGAAGTTAAGGATGCAAAATATGTAAAACACTTACTCTTTCTGCAATTGCTGAGCAATAAATATTTCATCTGCTGGAGGGGAGAAAAATGTAGGAAGAAATCTGTGGAATTCCCCTGTTTTTCATGGTTAAGGCTCAGGCTTCTTATGTTCTTCGTCAGATTTCTTTTTTTTCACTCTGAACACGTTCTCTTCATGAGCTCAGATACAGAAAACAGAGGGGGATGAGTTTGTTTGTAGGTATTTCTTGTTTGACAGACTCAGAATGTCTTACACACTACCTCTGGGCAAGGCTCCCAGATAACATCAACTAGCTAAACTGGGTGTCACAAAAGAAAATTAAACCTATTAATTCACTTAGTGTTGGCAAAAAAAAAAATAGAAGTATGTACATCACTGTGTAATTATTCTGATTTAATGTCAGTAGGTTCACTGTAACAAAGAAATGACCAGTTCTCAGAAAGGCAGATTTTTCATGTGCTGAAGATGGCCTTTCACTGAAGGAATGTAATTATGGGCTAATCCTTTCCAGCAGCTTGAGGTGGAAAGAGATTCCCATTGGTAAGGAGTCATGGAAGTTCAGCAGCATTAAAGGCTGGATGGAGGATGTGGGTCCCCTATAAATAGTGCAGGACGTAGGACTGAACTTGCCATTTCCTGCAGTGGAAAGAACTTTTCTTTCTCAATGCACCACTGAGAACAGTTCAGCCCACTAATTTAATCAGAAGGGAATTTACAGGCAATATTAAGTCTAAGATGAAATCCTGGCCCTGCTGAAGTCAATGGGAATTTAGCCACTAATTGCACAAGGATTTTACTCCATGTGTTTGTGCAGAGGCGCTGGGAAAGTGAAAAGTGTGAGAGAAAAATTAGCGAGGTCTTTGTCAGGCTTGATGGGAATTTAGCTTGGTAACTGAACCTGAGTGAGCAGGATATGAGGACAGCTCTTAAATAGGGAGAAATTTCTGCACTGAAAGGCTGGTCAGGCATTGGAACAGGCTGCTCAGGAGAGTGGTGGAGTTATTATCCATGGAAGTGTTCAAAAACATGGATGTGGCACTTGTGGATGGGGTTTAGTGGTGAACACGGCGGTGCTGGGTTACGGGTTGGACTTGATGATCTTAAAGGACTTTTCCAACCCTAATGATTCCATGACTTTGCAACCCTAATGATTCCAGGCCTCTGTGATTCTAAGGGGTCCCTAAGCCTTCTGCCTGCTCCTTGTTCCCAAGAGAAAGGAATGTCAGAAACTGGAACAGCCTTTGTCAATATTTAGGCCCGGGGAAAAAGGCCTCCAGACCCTGGTTATGGCTCTCCTGATCAAAGCCTCAGTGTGTGGCAATTTCAGAGGGGCACAGAAGGTCCCACCCTGCCAACGCTGTCTGTCAGGAGACGAGGAACGAGACTGCCTTTGCAAATTCTGCTCCTGTCACACAGTAGAAACAAAGATTTTATTTTTACTTCCCTGCAGGAAAGCTCTGATTTAAATAAATTAGAGGTGTACACCAAGAGAAAGAACACCCCCTTCCCTTCTGCACTTACATAAAATTTGCTTAAATAACAAATCTGCATAGAAATGGGAGATGCTGTCATGCCTGATAGATGATCACGGGACAGCCCAATTGCATTACCAGGAAGACAGTAAACATTCTTGCTCTCCTTTTTAAAATAAATTATGCCCTGTTAATACATGTTTTGCTTCCATAATAATGCCAAAAATGAAATTACTGGTCCTGCATCAAAACACATCAAAGCTAAATGCACTCATTTTCTAAGTTGCAGCTGTTGGATGCTCCCAGCTCTTCAAAGACCATTTCCTGGGACTTCTTGAGAGCCTCTTCACAGTGAGTCACGGAGAGCAATCTTGCTTCCCTGGAGATGTCTGCTAAAAAGCAGAATTTCGGGAAGGCTGCTGAGCTGAGGGAAGTTTTCACAGCTTCCTCACAGACCTACTGCTGTTATTCCCCCCAAGCTCTGAAGCAAAGATGCACCACAAAGACCATGAGAGAATGGGGCCAGCAGAGCCTCTCTGTGGCCTCTGTGAGCTCAAGATTAGCAGAAATCATGGAAAATAAGGAACAGAGAAGTCATAAATTTTAAAGAAGCCTTAACAGGTCAAATTTCCTGAGTTTTTCCTGTGTGCAGCCCAACAGCTCCAGGGTGAAGGGGAGCCTGGTGTGTGGATCCCCTTGCAGTGGGAAAACCCAATGGAAGCTGTTCACGTACCTGCTGTGTCTGGTGACCAACGAGTCCTTTGAGGCTGTAAAGACCAAAAATCCATTTCACCAATGTTTTAAGGCAATTGAACACCAATTTTGCAGGCCCAAGAGCTGAGCCTCTGGGATGTTTGAACACTGATGCTGATTATCAGGCAATGCTGCGGGAGAGAGTCAAGGTCCGAGTGCTTCTAGGAGAGGCCAGAAGAAATCTGTGCAACCACAGATAACAGGTCACTTCTTTAGGTTTTGTTCCCTTCAGTGTGGCAGCTCAGAAGTACAAGCCAGATGTAAAACACGGGATAATAAAAATATCTTTGAAAAGGAAGTAAGCCCTTCTGTGGAAAAGGCACAGGGCTGGAAGACTGGAGTTGGCAGCTTTATGCTCACCCTGGTCCTTTCTTTTTCCAGAAGGAAAACATAAAAACAAAAGGTGACATCCATAACTGAAGTCATCTCAGGAAAGCTGGGAAGGATTTGAAGACTTTTTAACAAAATTGCAGCCACTGACAAGCCATGGTGTCACTGGGGTTTATCTGCAATACTGGATCACAAATCTAATCACAAATCAAAGATTGCAAAAGGCCCACAGAAGACCAGACTTATGCAACAAAAAGATTCAATCCTTGAACAAAAAAGCAATCTGGATCGTATTTCTATGCTACAGTAAGAGCCTTGGATGCTAAGCAGTAGCAATAAGTAAAATACATCAATAAAATTGAGAACTCCAGTCATTCTCTTCTGGCCCACTTTGAATTTGCATACAAGCAGAGGGAGTGGGGGTGAGAGAGAAAAAGGGATAATTATACAACCCCTTCCCAATTCCCTGAGCCACTCCACTCAAGTGACAAAATAGGAGCTCTTGTGGAATTAAACCAGAAGCCATTTGGGTCACAGAGCCGTGTTGTTGCATGGCACCTCCTAATCACCATGGTCTCAGTGGTACATTAACTGTGATGGTCACCAGCTGGGGACTCCTTTCAGACACCTTCCACTGAATATTGCTCCAGCGTTTCCCAATCAATAGGAAATAGGATTACAAGATGATTCTTTGCCCAAGAAATATTTGATTTCTTCCCAAATGCACTGCGAGAGCAGGTGACAAACTGTGCACGATGCCAGCCCAGAGCAGAGGCAAGGAGAAAACAGATTGCAAGGTCATTGAAGATGGGAGAGGCAATTTCAGGTGGATTGAGCAGTTATTTGGGGGTTTTAGCTGCCCCTGTGGGTTAATACTTGAAAACCATCATGGTTGTATGATTTCTGCATCCAATGGGGTGGTTTGTTATCTAATTAATTAAGCTGAAATCAATAAAATGAGCTGGGAAATTAAGACTGAGCCCTATCTCAGATTCAGTGGGTGATAGAGCCAGAGGCTGAGATTTGCCATGTGCAGGAGGTGAGGCAGTTTGGAGCTGCAGATACTGGCAGAAGAAAATTTCTGGATCTTTCTCCATAGAGTGATTCAGGATCTTGAAAAAATAAGGGTAACGGGAAGATAACACATGGTCAAGGGCTGTGGGTAGGAAAAAAATCTTCTGCTTTTTCTGATTCAGTATATTCCAGCACAAAAAAAATGAAACCAAACCAAATCCAAAAAAAAAGAAAAAAACCCAAACCTAAAAAACAACAACAAAAAATTCCTCAGGGAAGCATTGCAACATCCCCTCAGTGGGGACACAGATCTGCCCAGGTGTCCCACTGCATGCAGAGCACGCAGGAGTGGTGGCACCTCATTTCCTTCCCCCTGGATGCTCCTGGCTGCTTTTTATTGCTGCCCCTCCACCCGAAGCATTTGCAAATGCATGAGTGGCTCGGGAAGCTGCCGGCCCTGGGGCAGGTGAACCCATTTCACCCGGACATCGGGAAGCAATGAGGATGCTTCTCTCCGTGCCCAGGAACAGATTTCTTTCAGCACAAAGGCTTCACCCCCTCTAGAGAGAGATGCCTTCATTAGCTGGCTCTGCTCAGCTTGACGCTCACGCTTCCAAGAGCCTGGAAAAAGCCAGAAGAACAAGGAGCTTCCAGCTACAGGGTGTCAGCTGGTGTTTGACACTCAAAGTGTGTAAGTAATAATCAAGCTGTGCTAATTTCCAGCAGCCAAAGATTTGGCCTTAACAAGGCACTTTTAGGACTATTTGCTGTTTCTCATATGGACAGGCCTCTTTGCCTGATGGCCAGGAGTTGCAATTGGGTCTTTTTTGCTTAGAAGTGGTGAGAACTTGGACTGGCCGTGATTAGATCTTGGTTAGTGACTGTGTGAAGCCTCTGCAGAGCTTCAAAGACAGTTTGCAAAATATCCTACCAGGCATCTATAAAAGTTCAGGGCAACATCCCCCACACAACTTCAAGAGCAGTTCACAGCCTTCCTACAGTGCTGCGACTCCCTCAGTAGGGCTGGGGAGAGGTTTATCCCAACAGGAAGGACTTGATGATCTTGGAGGTCTTTTCCAACATTAATGAGCCTATGATTCTATGATTCTATGCTATGATTTGAGATATTTAAGCCTGAAGTAGTAGCAGGAATTTAATTAGTAAGTCAAGCACGAAACAGAGCCCTTCTTCCTCCAGGGTCGCTCTTCACTGGCTCCCCTCACGGTGTCATTCCCAAATCTGGTCCCTGAGGAATAAAGGACAGTGAGCTGATCAGTTTAAAACCCACCAGGTATTAGAGGTTGGTTTCCCAAGGCAAAGCCATGTCTGGGGAAATTTAATTTACTCCTGGGGAGTGATGGGTTTGAAGAAGGACAAGTTTACTTTGGATATTGGGAAGAAATCCTTCCCTGTGAGGGTGGGGAGGCCCTGGCACGGGGAGGCCCTGGCACAGGGTGCCCAGAGAAGCTGTGGCTGCCCCTGGATCCCTGGAAGTGTCCAAGGCCGGGTTGGATGGGGCTTGGAGCAACTTGGGATAGTGGGAGGTGTCCCTACCCATGGCAGGGGGTGGAACAAGAAGACTTTTTAAGGTCCTTTCCAACCCAAACCATTCTGGGATTCTATAATTCCAAGTAAATCACTTTGGAAATTGAGTCATGAGTTTTACAAATGAAAAAGGACAACTTTTTGTTGGTATCCCAGTATCCAACACTTGCCAATATCCAACCGTTGACAATATCCATTAGAGCTGAGCTGGGCTGTAGGGCCAGCGTGGAAGAACTGCAGCAAGTAATAAAATTGATCCTTTTCCCTGCCTTATAGCTTTGATGAATCACCTTAGCATTGACTCTTGCTTAACCAGACGTGATTAAGAAGGTGTGAATGTCACCTTTGAGGAATGAGGGGATAACTGAGAGTGTTTAAACTGAAAGAGTCAGCCCAGGAGTGAGTCTGAGTGCACATTTAGATGTGCTAATCACACCATCCTCAGTGCCTGGCTGTGACGTTTCTTTCTGAATTAGTTTTGTGTTTCAGATTAACAACAGGATCCTTTACTCAATTACAGCAGCACTCCTGATGAGTTTGTTGACAAATTTGCTAATTTTCCCACCACAGTGTGTTTTGGAGGGTGCACATACATTTTTAATGAACTGAAATTGCCTGGTATGCCATCAGTTATCTTTCACCCAGGTGTTGATACCACATAGAATCAGACTCCATTCCTGAATGGAACTTCCCCTTTGTTTTGCCACTGACTTGTTTCCATTAAATAATCCTGGCATAATTAAAAAAAAGGTAAAAAAAAATAGATATATAAATAAATCCCCTCTAATTTTCACTCTCCAGACTGGAATTACCATGGGAAAGATATTTCTAAGGGTTTTGATCCTGCTGTAGGTACAAGTTAGGCTGATTTCAAGCCAAATGGATGATGAAGTGCATTGGATTGCAGGAGGCACAAGTTTCAATCATTCCTCTGCCACTGAATCCCCAGAAAACCCTGATCAAGTCACTTAAAAGATATTTATCTACCCTAAGTTTAGACTTTGGCCTAAATGAGTTTCCCAGGCAGCTTTCTCCAAGGAGAAGTTCCGTTGATGCTAAAATGGGAGGAAGAAGAATTAATCACCCACTGGAAGAGTCTCTCTGCCTCTAATTAACACTCACAACAAATAAAAGAAACAAGACCAACGAGCTGGGTGAGGTAGAACAGGTGGCAGAGCTGCCACCTCACTTGCTCTTCACTTCCAGAGAATTACAGATGAGTCACACAGTTATGAGTGAAAACCAGATTTGGTCAAGTTTTAACCATGAAATATCCTTGTTCTGGAGTTTGGTGTGATCCTACTGATAATTTAAGAAAGACAAAACCAAAAACAAGAACCTGAAGAAATCTCTCCAGTATAAACTCACTCCCAAACATCTTTGTTCCCAGCCAGGTCCAGTTACAGGCTCTGAGAAGAAATCTCACTGTTAGGGGATGCATAAAGGAAAATTGGGCTGCAGGAGCCCTGCATGAGCAGATAAAGAGAAAAGATGAGATGGGAGGGGAAAGACCTTTTCAGAAAGGTTTTAACAGGAAGATGTGGAAATGTGCAGCCCTATTCAGCTCCCAGTTTAGCACCTTTTGGAATCTCAGGCACTGTGGGTGGATCCTGCCCAGCCTCAGCAGCCTCTGCTGCTTCTCCTAAATCCTGACACCTCTCTGGTGGCCACCCACAGCTCCCCATGTGGGGCAGTGCCACCAGATGCCTCCGTTCAGGCAACTGAGTGCAGCCCTGGAGTGCCCTGGAGCTCCTGGGATTCTGCTCCTTGAGTTAAACAGGGATTATTTAAGGACTGCCTGAGCATTCTGGGATACCCAGATTTGGGCAAACTTTCAGCAAGTCGCAATAGTCTGTGGGAACATGGGAAGTATTTTAAGCAGGAGAAGGAGATCCTGGTGCCAAAGGCAGAGGGAAGCAGCTGGGCCCCGGAGCAGATTGTGAATTTTCACTCCGAGCTGAATCGAGGCTGAGAGTTGTGCAAATCTCGCCACATTTTTGGCCCAAAATGATGGAAATAAGGCATTGCAAAGCTATCTCTAATTGGCACACTGATAAATTGTTAAACCTTTCCCTGAGCTCAAACACATGCGAGTGCAGTCCAGGTGGAACAGACCAAATTAGGTCAGAGCCCCAAATTCTCTGCATCTCTCTAGCACATTCAAGACACTGATCAGACTAAGTCCAGATAAGCCTATCAGCACTAACAGCACTTGGCTAGACTTCAGCACTTATCATATTCTCCACAGAGTGACTGATAAAATCAGATTATTCCATTATGGCATTCAAATACATTCATATCCACCAGGTAAACAGAGATTTTGTATGTAGGGCTCGTTGCAACATTCTAATTTTCATTCAAGTCATCATTAAAAAGTATGAATGAGGTCACTGAAAATTAGAATTTTTCATCCTAAGGAAAATATTTTTAAATTCCTTTTCATCCTGCACCTGTGCCAGCTGTTTTACTCTGACAAAACTGAAGGTTATTGTTTGGATTTTGCTATTAAGAGAGCAGGAAATGTCAAAGAAAAGCTGTTAATTTGTTTTTGGAGTGCTTCATCCAAGAGATACATTTCTGCTGGGTACCAGATTCCACTGAATCAACATGTTTAACTTCACTGATATTGCCTCAGGTTTAAAACACACAAATTATGGGTAACAAGGCACCTTCAGCAGAGTGGGCACACTCATCATCACCTCTTGACATCAGCCCATTAACTGTGGGCTTGCAAACAGCCAGGGTGCATTTAAATTGGGGATTTAAACTGCAGCAGGCATTTCCTTTGGTGTCACTTTGCCTTGCATCCACGTTTGGAGCTGGCAGCTAACATTTCCACCCGAGACAGGTGAAATTCAGCCCTTTTTCTAAGGAGCCAAAGCCAAATTTGCACACCATGGCACTGGATAGGGCAGCCCAGCTGCAGTGTGGCTCATGGTACCTCTTTTAGGACAAACCAGGGGGTCATCCTTATAAAAACCTTGTTAGAGAGAGGGTTGAGCATCTCTGGAAAGGCCATGGAAGTTGATAGGGTGCAGAGATCTCCTGTGCCAGTGCCAGGTTGCCAAGGAGAAACAACCAGTGCCACACAAAATAGACACAATGGCTCTTAACAGAGTGATGGTCACCACCAGAAACAGGAGTCCAGGAGCTGTCAGCCCATCACCACCTTCCTTTTGTCCAGCTGGATGAAGCTTTTTGGATCCATGGACACAGCAAGATGTGGAGCTTGCCTTGAACTCTTCTGTTGTGGTTTGAGACTGCCCTGAAGCACCCGGGGACACATCCAGCACAGGGGTGGCCGTGACAAGGCCTCTGTAACAAACACAACAGGAACCCCAAAGAATTTGGAATTTAGTAGTTTGTATCAGCATCCATGGTCAGTTCATAATTCCAACAAAACCAGATTTTGATCTCTTTCCCTTCTTTCCCAGTCTAACACATTTGTTTTCCTATACTAGGTGACATTCTAGACAGGGAGAAGGGGAGTCAGCTTCACTTGTGTTTGCAAACATATCCCAACTGTAATATTAACAACAGCAATTTCAGTTTTTAGACCTCCTTCCAGTTCTATCCAAGCTCCATCATGATGTGTTTGTTGAGTGATTTCCTCACTGCAAGCACTTCGAGGTGGAACTCAACCAACTTCTGTAACATATTTGGAGTTTCTCTGTCACCAGAATCACCACAAGCCCTTTTGTTCAAGCTCTTTCATCTTCTGCTGGGTTTCACATCTATAAAATATGGTTATAATAAATTGACTGGAAGAAGCATGTGCAAAGCACAGAACCTCAGAGAGGTCATAAAGTGAGAAAGGACCCATATGGCATCTTTTTATGCCTCTACAACGCACAGATTTCAGGCATAATGGGTGCTGGATTAAATTAGCTCTTGGTCAAGTCGGTGGAATAATAAGAAGAAAAGGAGCAAACAGGATCAAGTCACCATTTGTTCCTTTGGGTGGTAATTCCAGAAAGCCACAGTGGGAGGATCAGAGTGCTTGGATGCTCTAATCCCTCAAGACAACACCTTTACTTTGAAGTGCAAAGCCCTTCCTTCTCTGGCATCCAACACTCCATTGTATTGTACTTACCCCAATGGGAAATTCACTTGCCATCAGCTCCCTGAAAACAACCTGCCTTTTTCCTCCCAAGTGTGTCCTGCAGGAAAATAACATTTGTACTCATGAACCACAGCTGAATTTCTTTTGGAATTTTGGTTTTTTGCCAGGACATGCCAGCATCATAAATCTCTTGTGAAAATGAAGAGTGCTGTTAAAAAAGAGTTTTTCTTGTGGAGTTACCATTGCTCCAGCTCGAGTTGTGTTTTCTTATTCCTTCCTGTCCTAAAGGTGTGTTACACTGGGATTCCTTAACATCTCTCATATCTAAAAATCCTGGGATTTAGAGAGATACCAGATCCTGGTATGAGTTTCTCTCTCCCCATTAGCATTGCATCCATAGAGGAAAACTTCCAGTCTTTCCTTTCAAGGAAAACTGACTGCTGGTCCTGTACAAACCTCTCTCTCCTACAGAGTCTCACTTTATCAAAGCTCTGGCTGTGAGGGTGGTTTGCATTTTGCCTTCTCCTCCTTGGAAGGTGGGCTGTCAACTGCAGCGGCAAACTCAAGCCAGGCTGTGGGATGATGTGACACCATCACCACATACAAGAAACTCTTAAATGCCACAGGAAAACACAGAGTGAGGAAAAGTCACAGGGCAAGCCCCTGGAACAGACAAACATGACAGCAAAGTGCATCTGTCTCTCTTGGGAAGCTGCTGACCCAGAATAGACCTACGGATTTCAGGACTTCACTTCCAGGATCTCAACTTTTCCAATTACATCTCATTTACAAGGATTATATTATACATTCCAATAACAAAACTACTGCTGCTGGAATAACACAAAACCAACTCAACAGTGCCAAAGGAAGAGAATCTGAGAGAGAAACAGATTTTAGAGCATGAACAGAACACTACCCAGCCCCATCACAGCTGCAGCTAGGGACAAACCCAGCATTAGGACAGGTGACAATTAAACAGCACTGTGAGGGGTGTTAGAGGGCACTGCCCAGCTCCTTCCCAGCTTTCCCAGGGTTTTGGCACACCGCAGGTGAGAAAGAGCAGAGCATCAATCCCTGTGTGCAGTGAGAGCTCAGGGAATTTAGGAGCAGCAGGACTGAGAGGAGCAAAAATCAATCCAAGAATCGAAGGCAGTTGAGCTCCCTGTTGCTGTTCAGATCTTTAAGTTTTCACTTGGATAAGCACAGAGCTGCTTCATTCTCATCCTCCCTTTCCCCCATGAAGTGGAAGGTGATGCCATGCAAACGGACACTTGAAAGAGAGCTGGACCAGAAGCACCAAGTGAGTTCAGACTTGAATTTTCCGGGTGTTGACCTGCTAAAAGGGATGTGTTGAACTGCTAAAAGGCACCCCTGACCCTCAAGTGGTGCTTATGCAGTCCCCTGAAATGCCTTAAGGAGGTTTACTGCAGGATTAAGAGGTATTAGGCATGTAGATTAGAGAGAGGTGTTTGATCCATTTCCTCTTGATCTCCACTTCACTCCACATCTTTCAGTGCCAGTCAGGCTGCCCTAACTCGTATTTGAGCTGGGGTTGTGCTGCCTGTAATGGAATTGATCTCACTGCAACCTGCAGCCCTGTTCAGCTCACCCTAAATCAGATCTTTAAATCTGATCAGCTGAACTGCCAAACCACAGCAGGGGGGTTGGAACTGGATGGTCTTTAAGGCCCTTTCCGACCCAAAACATTCCATGGTCCCCTGATTCTCTGATATCCTCCCCAGGGTTATTGTGGATTGTGGGGCCTATGCTGAACCCAGCGTTCCTGTGATGGGGCAAGGCTGTGCTGCAGCCTTCAGGCTGCTGAGATCCCAGTGCAGCTCTCCTGGAAGGGCCAGGGACAGAACAAAGCCCTCAGAGGCTGCTGGCTTTGCTGGTGTGAAGTCAGGCACGGCGCTTTTCTGCCTGCCACTCTCCAGCATTGCCTGGAGACAGGAGAGAGGACTGTGAGCGAGGGACAAGGCTGCTGGCTTTGCCTCTGAGAGCTGAACTCCCACCTCGGAGCGAGAACAGCCAGGGCCAGGCAGAGAACTGTTTAAAAACACAGCACAAAACCAATTAAAGACAAGAGTCCCAGCTGATCAGTCCTTGAAGTACCTCAGCACTGAGAGTGCTCTGACAGCTTCGAGTGCTTTGAATTGCAGCATCCTCCGGCAGTGGCTGCTGGTGCCACCAGGAACAGCCACAGGTGAGACACTGAATGTGGCTGATACTGCCCCGTCAGTGACCCCCTGTGACCTCTGGATGCCTTTGCTTTAGCAAACCAGGACACTCGAGGCTTGATGGGGCCCTGATCAAGCCCAGGTTTCACTGGAGATGCCCTGAGTTTCTTCCTGGGCTTTGTGAGTGAATGGAATGTGAGGCTTTGTCACAGCTGTGGGTTTGTTGGTGCTCAGTACAACCAGAAATGTTGCATCTGTCTACACCAGGTGAGAATTAAACCCAATCCTTCCTGAAAATGTCAGACTTCCCACATTGTGCACAGACCCACACGTTGGCCTGCCTACAAACACTCCAGCTGACAACAACCCAGTGGATTTGACACACCAGACTTGGAGTTAACTCCCAATCTAACACAGATTTTTCTGTGAGACCCTGTGAGGCTTCACTTCATCCTTGTGTGCCCTCTATCTCGACAGAGGAAATGCCACATCTGGTGCCTTGAACCATCTGGAAATAGTTGTCAGCTCTCAGTATTGCCCAGAATATCATTTTCTTGAGCTGTTAAACACATGTTACCTCAGTGGATTCATAAATAATATTACGAAATAGTCAAACTTCTTTAAAAACTTTGGATCCCAAAGTTAAAAGCAGGAAATCTGGAATATTTAAGTTATACTCACCTGGCTTTGGTGCTGCCGCTTTCTTTGATTTTTAGCACAAAAAAAAAAAAAAAAAAAAATTACTAGGATTTCCTTTAGAGAAGTACTCCAAAAAGTAATGTTAATAAGAATCATGAGCTTTCTGTTGAGTGGAGCTCCAGTTTCTTGCTAACCTGTTGAACAGCCCAGGTTTGCTTCAAATTGGATGCAGCTTTCTCAGGAAAGGTCATGCACCCTGCTAATACCTTTATAACCATCCCAGCTTTAGAAAGATTTCTGGAGAAAATTAAGTGCCTAAAGGCTAAACTGTATCCTGTCTCGCAGCTCCCACGTTAAGGTCATATTTATAGGGTATAAATTGGCTGTGTCTGTTAGTAGCTCTCTGACCTTAAGCTCTCAGTGTAAAATCCTGTAGTTTTTGGCTTAAAGTGAATTAGAAAAACACAAAGCAGGTAGTTAAGTGGATGAAATGATAGAGCAGCAACAGCACACAGATGTTGTTATGTTCCTGCAAAGGCTGTCCTTTGCAACCCCCAAGCTGTCTTTTCTACTCCTTCTCCAAAATATGCATTATATTTAACATGAAAACGAGAGCTTGTAGTGCCGGCTATCTTTGCCCATCTGTTTCTCCTCTGAAGTGCTCAGTATTTTAGGAAACTAATAAAAATAACAGAGTGCTAAGAGCCAAGTTTTTGCCGATGGGACTCGTTGTTTTGGAGCTGTGCTGGGAAAAGTGGCCCCTTCCCAACAAGGTGCACATAAAAGTCCACCCTGTGCTGGGTTCTGACCATACCCCAGCCTTGCCTGTGAGCCCGTGGAGGCAATAAAGCTGCTGGATCACCCTGCAGAGAGCTTGGGGCCAAAGCTGTGCCCCTCCCAAATGCTGCTCTTTGAAGTCTTTGCAGCTGATGTGTCTCTAAACCAGCCTTTGGGACTGATCCACTGAAACCACTCAGAGCTTTTTCCATTTCCTCCATCCTCTTTTTTCAGCTGTAAACACATGGCCCCAGTGTCTCCTTGGGGGATGGAGGGAAGGATTTGGCCTTTTCTGAATTTTTCCTGTCCTCCTACCTCCACACTTGAAGGTGCCTGTGACAGAGGGTTCAGCTGCCGACTGAGGTTGTTTCTGCTCCAGGCTGAAACTCTGGATGTTCCCAGCTGTGGTTCTTTCCTCTGGCTCCTCCCTGAACTCCTGATCCTGGCCCTGCTACTCCCCTCCCCTCTCCACTCACCTTCTCTCCACCCAAGGCTGTGGTGTCACCTCACTGACTTTGTCCCAACCTTGGCAAACTCGTCCTCGAAGCACCAAGAGGAGGAGAGCTGATGAAGAAGATGGAGGTGATGACTGGATGGCATCAACTGGCTCCCTGGATGCCTGTGAGGAGCCACAGGCACCATCAAGGACATCCTGCTCTCTGTCCTCTTGCAATTCTCTCCAAACCCCTGTTTAAGACCCTGACCCTCAGCCCTGTCTGTAATTTCCTCCAGAGGGGAGGAGGAGGGGCAGGCACTGATCTCTTCTTTCTGGTGACAGTGAGGAATGGCTGGAGCTGTGTCAGGGGAGTTTTGGGTTGGATATCAGGGAAAGGTTCTTCCCCCAGAGGGTGCTGGGCACTGCCCAGGCTCCTCAGGGAATGAGCACAGCCCCGAGGCTGCCAGAGCTCCAGGAGGGTTTGGACAGAGCTCCCAGGTGGGATTGTTGGGGTGTCTGTGCAGGGACAGGAGTTGGACGATCTTTGTGGGCCCAGCTCAGGGGATTCCATGACTCCATGCTATTTCCAGCATAAAAGAGCACAGCCGTTGTACTCCATGACCTGGAGCGGGTTATGTTTGGTGGGTGGAGTCGTTCCCAGCGGTCCTTCAGGGGAGCAGGTGTGCACTTGAGCGGATGCTCCAAACACCTGATTCACCTGCAGGAATGTAGGACTCAACCTCAGCACAGAGTCTCACCCAAAGGCCACCAGAGCCACTGAAAACTCTGACCTGAACCACAGCTGGGGGAGCTTTGCCAAAAGCCAGAGTTTTGCAGCAAATAAAGATCGCTTATGCTGATTTCTGCCATTCCTATCTTGCTGCTTCCATTAACACGATTTCCTCCCCACCTTTCCCCACTCCTTCCTCTCCTCTCTCAGCATAAAAACGAGCCTGCCAGACAATGCATTCACAAGTTAACACAGTGCAACAGACTGTGACTACATTAAGAGCAGCTCACAGTCAGGTTTTACATCCAGGCTCCGGGGAACGAGCAATGAAATAGGAGGATGGAGCTTGGCACTGCTGTGAAGCTGAGCAGCTTCAGCTATAAAAAGAAGCCTTTTACACGGATATATAAAATGAAATAGCATCTGAAAGCCTCTCTGCTTTTGGAGAGAAGCATCAAGCAGCAGCACGTGAGCACCAGGCTGGTGAGAGAGCACCTGGGATTGGACACGTGCAGAGGAAAGATGTCCAAAGGCCTGGGCTGGGGTGTTCCTCCTCAAAGCAGCCCTGCAGAGGGGGCATCCAGGCTCGAGAGTGGTTTTCCTGGACAAGAGGGGTCCCAGGTCTGGCTTATTCCTTGTGGGCAGGTGCTTCACACATGGTTTTCCCCCTCAGTGGGTTTGGAAGCTGTTTTAGGCTGAGATGTGATCATATAATCATTTACTGCACTCCTCTAAGCAATTTCAATGAACCGTGGAAACCCTTTGTACAAGTCACAGCTACAGCAGTGGGGACATTGCCCACAACACTCACGTTGTCTTAGGATCCTGGGCCAGGACTTCAAGTAGGGTTTGAAGTGCAAAGGCTCTGGAGGAGTGAACACCAGACAGGGCTTGTCACCCATCACCCGTCACCCATCACCCGTCACACCCATCACCCGTCACTTCTGAGCATCTGTCAGTTCACTGCTGCCCTGGGTCACAGCCCAGCCACTCCTGGGAACAGCACTTCTCACACAGAGTATCTGGAGTTTGCTTTGAGACTTCAAGAGTTCAGTCCCTCAGCTCCTTGGCTGCAATGCTAATTTCTTCTTCTGGGGTGAAAAACCAGAGGCCTTGCTGCCTGAGGTTCTTTTTCTTTCATCCAACATTGGTGCTTGCTATTTTGCTGTTAGTTTAAATAACCTCTTAAATACTTTGCCCTTTCTTTTGGAACTTGCAGTTCTGGGTTGCAATCAGGTCACCTCTCAATCATCTTTGTGACAAACTGAAGAGACTGAGATCATTAAATCACTTACCAAAAGTGCTTTCCCCAGCCCTCCAACAATCTTACGTATTGCTTCTCCTCCCTGATTAGTTTATCCATATGCTGACACCAACAGATACCATGTGGGTCTGACCAGTGCTCCCAGTTAAGGGTTTTTTTACCCAACTGCTCCTCTCTCAAAACACCCAAAAGGTCGATCAGACACCCCCCTCCAAACCACACAAACAACTCCCAATCTGTGACTACCAGGGCAGACTGAAGTCAGATTTATACCCACAGGATTGTCTTCAGTCATTGTTTTCAAAACACTCTCTATTCTCCAAGAATTACCTGCATTCTTAGAGGCAGCAGATTGCATTTGTCTGCAATAAAAAGACCATTTGCAGAAGCCTGGCTGACGAGCAGTCAGAATTGCCCTCTCTAAATGTCTTGTCTTCATTATTATTTATAGGTGCTTCATCATTTTGACACCCACAAATTTTATCGGCTGTGATTGCATATTTGCTTTGGGATCATTAATGACACTGTTGATAGTGCTGGGCTCAGAGCCAATCTTGTAAAATGCCAGTAAAGCATCTCAAAGAGTCGTTTCATTAGCTGCAGGAAGGCTGTCACCCTTGTTCTTAATCATTTGAAACTGTTTCTGCAGATAAGATTATCCATTCACATGATCTATTGCTCATAATTGTCCAAAATATTGCTCAATATTAATTAAAAGCATTTGGAAGATGCTTCGGAGTATTTATGCACAAAGCTTTCCAATCTCCCTTGATCAAGTGTCCAACAGACCCATGTTCAATAAAGCCATGCTGACACACAGGATAATTGCATTGTGCCTTCACTAATCAAATCCCATATCAGCTTTTCCATAATTCTGCCCAGGGCTGGGAATCCAATAAACTGGCATGTAGTTAACCAGATTATTTGATACTTAAACTTCTAAAATTAGCTCCTCACTGAGTTCTCCAAAAATGCTGCGACACGTCTCATTGAATCCCAAAAAATTGAAACATTTCCAGTTGTTTGGGCTTAATCTGCTCTCAGAGATGCTCTGACACAGGGGCTCTGGCAGGTGGAGCTGCAGTGGAGCTCACGAGATTGAGTAAAAGATGCTCTCAGCTCCTCAGCCACTTAAACACCTTAACACAAACCTAACTTTGTTTACCTACCTATATAATTCTATAAATCCGCTCGTCACCATAGCAACCAAAATACTACACACAAGTAACCGCATTTGGAAAGAATCTTTCCTCTGGAAACGTCCCCGCTTAGGTTTGCTTTAATCCCCACGGCCACTCACTTCACACGAACGCTGCGAGCCCGAGGAAGCACAAATGTGTGAACTCACAGTCACGAAAGAGGTTGCAAGAAATATCTGACGCTTACCACTTGAATTTATGGATGAGTTAGCCCGCTTCTCTCACTGTGAACAGTTTTGTCTCACAGCTTTAGGGAGCTCTGCTCAGCTCAGGACTTACACACTCCCTCTCTTGAGAGCAGAAACACATCTTGGGAAATCAAAAGTATTTCTGACCTCCTTTCTTAGTTGGTTTTTTGGTGGTTGGTTTTTTGTTGGTTTTTTTTGTTTTTTTTTTTAACAGAAAAAGTTTCAGCTCTGTAGATAAAGTCCAGATCTAGAGAGAGTATAAAAAAAGAGTTATACCACTGTAATTGAATTCCACCCCCCCTTAAATCCAGGGTTTGTAGTGTTCTCCTCTTCTATTGTACTGTGGACTCTTCTATTTCACGGCCGTTATTGCCAAGATTGTCACAGAATAGTTTGGATTGGAAGGGACCTGAAAGATCATCCAGTTCCAAGCCCTTCCCATGGGCAGGGACACCTTCCACTATCCCAGGTTGCTCCAAGCCCTGCCTAGTCTGGCCTTGGACATTTCCAGGGATCCAGGGGCAGCCACAGCTTCTCTGGGCACCCTGTGCCAGGGCCTCCCCATCCTCTGAGTAGTGAATTTCCTCCTAAAATCTAATCTAAATCTCTCCTCTTTTAGTATAAAACTGTTCCCCCTCATCCTATCATTATCTGCCTGTATAAAAAGCTGCTCTTCCTCTTTTTAATGAGCCCTTTATGGGCGCTGGAAGGCCACAATGATCTCTTTTCAGAGCCTTCTCTTCTCCAGGCTGAACAACCCCAACTCTCTCAGCCCATCCCCAGAGCAGAGGTGCTCAGCCCTCACAGCATCTCAAGGACTGAACTTCTCCGGAAGCCACTACCCCCCAAATCCCAGATGAAAACCAAGAGTGGCTAAAAGTCAAGGAAGGCTTAGGAAAAGTCAAGTCAAGGTTTAGGAAGAAGGAAAGAGGGGAAATAAATCTTTGACACACATTGGTCTTAAACCTCCTGATTCAAACTGAAACCAGTGCAGTTTTTAATGTGGCCTCTGGCTAATTAGAGAGGAAAGTGCAAAAAATCAGCAGATAACCTTTCAGTGGCTCTGAAGGGAGGCAAACAGCAGAGGCATCACTGGAGTCACAGCCAGGATGGGAATCCAGGAAGGTTCCTTTGGGTCCTACATTCCTCTCTACCAAGCATCAAGAAATGCATTTTCTCCTACATAAAGAGACAGAACTGCAAGTCACCCTCTCATCCCTCCTCAGTCTAGACACAGCTGGCACACCCACACCCACCACGAGGGGAAGACAAATCCTCAGCTAAGCCAAACCCCTGCACCAGGAGTTCTCAGCCAAGGTATTTCATGGTCAGATTTCACTTGCTGACATCTGTAAAATCTGGATAAAGAGCCTTACACGCTGGGTAACAAAGCTCTGAGGATTAGGCAAGCTCTGAGCCATGCCCTGCAGACACCATGCCCTTGCTCCAGAGCTCATTGTGCACAGCTTTTGATCCTGCTTTTAGTACCTCTCCAGCAAGCAGTTATATAAATAAAAGTCAGGCTATGTGACTGTATAATTACACAGAGCAGGAAGAAGGCACAAAAGCCCTCAGTAAAAGGAAAAGACACTTTAAATAATTTGTATTAGCTGGAGTGCAGTGAAATATTAAACTGAAAGAAATGGCCTTCAGAAGTTGTAATCTTGCCCTTTGTGTCGGTCCCTGTGGGTAAGGACACCCTGTACCTTGGCCTGGATTTTGATTTCTGGGCAAACTTCTGGTTTTTCAACCCAGCCCAGGCCAGTGGCCTTCTCTCAAAGGTGGGCCTGGAAACAGCAGCTCTTGGAAAAGGGAAAGGATTCAGAAATCCAGATTAACAGCTGGATTAAAGCTTGCTTCAAAGAATTACAGAATAGTTTGGGTTAGAGGGGACCTTAAGGACCATCTCATTCCAACCCCCCAAACTGAACATGTGAACCCAACATTGGTTTGAATGTTCTGAACCACTGCAACCATGAGTTAGAGTTCTGAACGCTGTAACTGTGGCCAAAATGAGACATCCAGCACCATCTGCCATCATTTGGTCAGGAAAGATACTCCAGGTCCTTATTTCTGAGCTTGGAAAGAGAGTCCCACACCTGCCATATTGTGACCCCTTTTCTCCCACCATGTTTTTCCTCTACAAGATCTATAATCACTCATTGTTACAACAGTCCTACACTAAAAAGAGAACTACAAAGGGAAAATAATGGGAAAATAAGAGAAGTTGAAGGAATGAAGGACTAAAATGAGGGCTATTAAAGGATGCAGGCATATTGCAAGGACAGTTCCAGATGAAACATGCACAGAAAACGGAGGGATAAGATGAGGGCAGGAGGAAAGAGTGGCTGTGGGGAGGGGACAAGGTGAAGCCCCGCCACAAGACCCCGATTGCTGACCTGTGTCAGCATTACCAACCACTCCGTAGAACAAACCCTGAAGGGCATCTCCTGGGATTTGCTTTGTTCATTCCCATCAGCAGGGCACTTTTCCTGTCAGCGTTTCTGCCCGTAATGGCCAAACCCTCCTGCTCCATTAGCTCCATGCAGCACCACCATGGACAGAGCCACCTGCCCCCCTGGCCCTGCCCCAGCCGGGTTGGAGCTCGTTTCACTGCGGGCACGTTTCCCTGCCAGCACTGACACCCTCCTCCCAACGCTATTTCCACCCCCAGGCTGTCAGCTGCCTCTGCCAGTGGTCACTGCCACCACCACCAACCACAGGCTGAGGGCCCCTTTCACTCCCTTGGCACAGACGGTTCCATCAGAGCGGCTCTCAATCCCAAAACAACACATTTGAGGGTGATGTGAGCAGCTTGGCACAAGGAGATGTTTTGTGGCTGCTCTTCAAAGCTGGCAGCCACTGTCCACTCCTCCAAAGCTGCTCCTGCAGACAGACACCCACCCCAGTCCAAAGCAGAGCCCAGGCAGCTCAGGGGCTGTCCCCAGCAGTGCCACTGTGTCACACGTGGCTGGGATGGCTGAGCACCTCTTCCCCCTGCAGCAGCAGCAGGCTCTAGTTTTTATTTATTTCCTGGCTCAAATCTTTCCATTTGTTAGGTTTGGCTCAATGCCACGCACAGCTGAAGAGCCAAAAAGCCAAGGGCAAAGGGCTGCTATTTCACCTTTGATAGATGGGAACTGAAGTTGCTCTTGGCAGCTGACTTGAGGCTGCTTGAAAGAAAAATTTGGGGTCTGGTCACCACAGGGCAGTGCTCTGCAGGCTCTGATGACGGGGTTAATTGGGATTACCTGAGCTTGGCTTTAATCAGCACCAGGAACATATTGTTTTCAGGATTATTTTGCTGAAGTGTATTTAGAAATATCATGGTGGGTTTAGATTATGGTCAGAGTAACTATGGTTCCATAAAGGAGTGAAAAAAACCCCCAAACAACAATGAAACACTCTGATCTCTTCAATGTCATCTCAAATTAGCACTGCAAGGACAGAACTGCACAAAATACACAAGTCTGATGTAAGAAGAGAGTCTGACAATGTAGAAGAGAGCCTGGCAAAGTCAGAGATTTTAAATCTTTTGGAGTTTTTTTAATGACAAGAGCTCTAGTCCCTGAAGTTGTTCAGTCTTTTCCTGCCTTTTGTATAAATGTTAGAAACACAGCAAGTGTTTAAGGCACACATATAATATTCACAAAGAGCGATGCTAAGTTTTGTAGAAGTTCACACGCTATGAGAAATAAATGATATTGTCATTTAATTTTTCAATGCTGTCTCTCTATCAGGAGACCTCAAAGACAGCCCTGAAGCAAAGGGCATCATCTTGTGATTTACACAGATCAGGAACTGCAGCACCACTGCTTTGTGCAGCATCTCCCACCCTGCTCTTGGGAAGAGCCATGACCACCAAGTGTGACTGTGGGGTTGAATTTATTGCTTTAACCATCACCCCACGTTGCCCCTCAGACACTTCCTGTACCCCAGCCCCTGTCAAACCCGCTTTGGATCTTCGCTGATGGAAGCAGCTCCCCAAAACCCAGCAGAGCCATATCTAGGCTTGCCTGCTGAATATCAGCTCCTCTATATTTCATGTTAATGTATCCCTGCAATTCACCATGTCTGCTCTAAGTGTTTCTTAATCTTTTATTATTTCTACATCAAGGACTGCGGAATTTTCTGGCTTTATATAATTCAGACATCTGAGAACACCCAAACATTCCACTTTAATTCCTCTTTCTAATGGCTAAGTATTTAACCCCGTTCCTAATCACTTAGCCTTACTTGGAGGGCCAATCTCTGAATAAGTAGACTGTGACAGAAATGAGCTCTGCAGTCTGAGTGCCACAGATGCCTCTGGGCAGATTTAGACTTAATGACAGACAAACCCAGCTCCAGCCAAATCCATGGCAGCCCGTTTTCATCCAAGCAGTCAGCAGGAATGAAATCCCACTGGAACCTGGGGTGGGGGGTGGTTGGGACTGGAATATTTACTTTTGAAGAAGAAAGAGGTGAAAAGTCCAGAATACTGAAGTCACTTGGGAGTTAAGGTCTGCCCTCCGGCA
This sequence comes from Orthonyx spaldingii, assembly GCA_013397795.1. Lineage (NCBI taxonomy): Eukaryota > Metazoa > Chordata > Aves > Passeriformes > Orthonychidae > Orthonyx > Orthonyx spaldingii. The sequence goes on along the minus strand of VZTJ01004208.1, from coordinate 218,118 downwards.
GGTATTTCTGATGACCTTTCCCCCAGGAGTTCTGGGTGTAAAACTCTTGTAGGGAGGTGGCAGATCCTGGGACAGGTGGTAGGGATGTGTGTCAGTATGCAGTGGAGATGTGGGGGGAGAATAAATGATCTTTAGTCCCGCAGATACCTCGTTAATCCTGAACTCCACATTAACTCTGGGAATGGGCCAGTGACCCCAGCAGGTCCTCATGTGTCAGAAAGTCCTCGTGTGACCCCAAGAGCCTGAACCACACAGGCAGCCCTTTCAGGACCCTGCCTGCCCACAGTTCCAGGCTGGCCATAACTCAGGGGGTTTCTTTTCTGTGTTACCTTCTGCAATGGTGTTCCAGTATATGGGCCCAGAGGGCTGATCTGACATCTCCCCCATGGATATCCAGAAGGAAGCACGGTCCTGAGGGGACATTTGCAGAAAACAGGCTTAAAAATGTTATTTTATATATTGGGAAGAGTCTTCAGCTTTCCCAGCAGGCATGAGGTCCCCATTACCCTGCATATGGTAAGTTATGCAATATTGCAGGCATTACTCACGTTTCAAAATTCAATGAATTCAACGAATTTTGAAATTGTTCGTCTTCTCCTCAGTGCTTTGATTTATGATTAATGGCCTTAAAGCCCATGGTTTGGGAGTTGGAACTAGATCCACCCTGGTTAATAGAAGTGTACCATGATCCACTGGCTTTTAGCATCCTGATTTCTCTTCAGGTTGGTTTGATCACTCCACAAATTCCATGTTCAGTCAAGGCACTGGGCAGCAGTTGCCAGAGGAAGCCTGTGCTTGTTGCCTCATTCCCCCACGAGATCAGCAGCTATCCTGTCCAGCTGGAAAAATCTGAACTGTTTCCAAACATTTTCCTTCCTGAAATACCAGAAGTGATATGAAGAGTTTACTTTGCCAGGCAAGCCTGGCTTTCTCAAATCTCCCCACTTCCCTTCTGCAGGTCTTCCCTCTCTCTCACAGGACAAAAAATCTTAACCCAAGAAGCAGATTCACCCCAGGCAAAGTGGGCTGTGGGAGCAACTGTGAGGTGTAGTTAAAAAATGATGAGTGGGGTTCAGGTGTGCAGAGTAGAAATGAGCATTGTGAGACAGCCAAATAAATAATAATAATAGTAATAATANCAAATAAATAATAATAATAATAATAATAATAATAATAATAATAATAATAATAATAATAATAATAATAATAATGATGAAAGAATAAATTACTCTTCCTTCTGCCCCCACATGTTTTACAAACGACCTTGCCTGTAACTGGAAGCAATTTCCCTCTATCTCCCATCCTCCTTTGGCTCCTCATGCCAACATTATATCCAGGTTTTCCGGATATATTGGATTTTTTACCAGCTGTCACGGGACAGCAGCAGGATTTTGCCTCGGGCTGCACATGTGTGTTAGGTAAAGCCTGCACACCCAGAGAGATGCCAAAGTGACTGAGGAGAAACTGGACCCAGCCCAGCATCAATTTTTCCTTTTGAGATGGAGATGGAGATGAATTTCACCTCGCTTCCACCACCTTTGAACTCAGACTGCTGGCAGGATTTGGCAGGTGTGGTGACAGCAAATGATGCTCAGGTAAACTGTTGCCTGCTTTGGGAAGGCTGTGGAAAGTTATTCTTCCTTTCCACGTGGCACACAACTTCTGGGATGTTGTGTGGGTCCTCCAGCAAGGATGGACCCACCATGACAAGCAAGATGTTGACAAATTTGAGTGAGGGACCTGAAGGTGGTTTGGGGTCTACCAGCCTGGGGGATGTGATGCATGAAGAGAGCCTGGAAGAGTTTTTTTCAGCTTGGAGAAGGCCGAGGAGGATATAACTGACTTCTTTTAACTCTCAAGAAGGGGAACATAGAGATGAGGAGCCAGACTGCTGAGCAGAGCACAGCACATGGACACAAAACAGCAATTACAGGTTGAAGGGAGGGAAATTCCTTGAAAAATGAAAAATTCCTACTTGAAAAATGAAAACTGGTTTTGCCATGACAGTGGTGGAGCGTGGAAACAGAGCCTCTGAGAGGCTGTGAAAGCCCACAGAATCATGGATTGGTTGGGATCAACAGGGACTTCTCAAGACTTTCTAGCCCAAGCCCTTTTTTAAGCAGGGTCAGTGACAACAAGTTGCCCAGGACCAGGTCCAGATGGGTTTTGAATATTTCCAAAGATAAAGACTCCACAACCTCTTGCAGCAACCTGTTCCAATGTTCCACTACAAGCTTCAGCCAAAAATCCATTGCTGGAGGTTTTCAGAACTGCACTAAAACCTTGAGCAGCCTGGTGTGGGACAGAAGCCAGCACTGCTCTGGGAAAGATTTTGGGAACAGACACTTTAAGGGTCACTTCCAACTCAAAGAGTTTGATGATTTCCCAAATCACAACCACAGATGTGTCAAGGCTCCAGTTCCATGAATGCAAAAGTCCATTAGATAAGACAGACTGCAGCTAAAAGAAAATGAGACATTTTTATTGCCATGAAAAACTACAGGATGCAGAGTTAGGGGATTCCTTTACACTCATTCCAGGCAACAACAGATCAAAAATTAGCTCAGTTTCCCAAATTTCACTCCCGCAACTTTCCCACCATCACCTTGATTCTCAACTTTCTGTCCTACTTTTTGTATCAGTTTGAGTTCATGAACTCCAACTTCCCATGTGCCTTTTAGCTGTAAGTGCACGGTATTATTATTTAAAAGCAGAAATGGATGAGAAACATGTGCAAAGTGAAAGAATAATGCACAACAGACAGCTGGGCTCCTGCATGTGACGCGTGTCCCGTCGTGAGGAACCACCCGGAGGGGTACAGGGGCTTCAATTTGTGCAAGTCATGAGGGAAAGGTTGAGTCAACAGCTGGGTACGGACTCACCATGACCCAAAAGTGCTGTAAAATGGGATTGCTGGGAAAGATTATGGTAAGTCTTGACCATCAAAGCTTCACTTCTACTCAAAAGCTCCTAATTTTGTCCCTGCAGCCGGGGAAGAGTGGGCCAGGTGGCCCACACCTGTCTGGTTGTTTGCTCCAGTACCAGGGCATTTCCCTAGGAACACTGATAAAACCAGGCTTTGAACTATTGGCTTTTTCCCTCCAGAAGAGTTTGGGTTGAAAGGGACCTTAAAGAAGGTCCCTTAAAGGGATCTCATCCAGTTCCAACTCCCTGCCATGGGCAGGGATATCTTCCGCTATCCCAGGTTGCTCCAAGTCCTGTCCAGCCTGGCCTTGGACACTTCCAGGGATCCAGGGGCAGCCACAGCTTCTCTGGGCACCCTGTGCCAAGGCCCCCCCACCCTCACAGGGAAGAATTTCTTCCTAACACCTCATCCAAATCTCTCCTCTTTTAGTTTAAAATCATTCCTCCTTGTCCCATCATTCCATGCCCTTGTCTGAAGTCCCTCTCCAGCTCTCTTGGAGCCCCTTTAGGCACTGGAAAGAGCTCAAAGGTCTCCCTGGAGCCTTCTCTTCTCCAGGCTGAAACCCCCCAACCCTCTCAGCCTGTCCTTGTAGAAAGGTGGAGCTAATGTTCCGTTTTTCTGAATAATTTTAAAACAAGGACAAGAAATTATACTGACCCCACATGTTATTAGAGCCATGAACACATTCACTGCCAAAGAACAAGCAATTTTAAAAATATATATTTAGATACCTACTTGGGGGGAAGTAGAAATGAAGTTCAGAGAAGCTCATTATCACAAGTATATTGACACTAAGGCAGAATTACACACATCTGCTGAAGACAAAGCCACTGCATTGATTCTTTCTCCATTTCCTAGGTATTTAGCAGCAATTTAACCTTCCTTGCTGAGAGGATGATACCTGGAATTTGCATCATTTCTGTGTCTGTCCTGTACAGTTTGTGGTAAAAGGACAGATTTATCAGCACCAGGAGCACTGAGGTAACACTGGTCCTTCAATAAGTGCTGCAACAGCTGCTCTTAGAGCTACTTAGACATTTCTGTGCAGTAAATAGCACATTTTCCCTGAAAGCAAAAGCCTCATCATTTCCATGCTCATTCAGCCTGAAGGGTTTTTCACCCATGCTGGTCAGTTTTACACCCAGCACTGGTGCCCTGAGTTACCTGGCAAAACCTCTTGTGAGGTGAAAAAGTTGGTAACAACTGAAATAATTTAAAAGATACAAAAAAAATCACCACCACCACCACCACTGCTGCTGGCTGAAGGTCCCTTCCAAAGTGTGCTGCAAAATTAAACACTTCCAGGGAAGGATGAAAATATCCATTAATTCTCCTAATTATGTCAGCATCGGGGGTCTTGCTGAGATGGGGCTTTGTTGCTGCAATTGGAGATGGTGCCAAAAGACAAGAGTGAAGGAGAACGAGACAGGGACAGTTACTCTTGTTTTATACTGGGAGGCTTGAGGGGCAAAATGATTAAAAGGCTTCTGCAAAGGGTCACCAAAAAATCTTTCAGGCTGAGAACAGAACCCAGACATCTTTGGTCTCTTCAGAGCACAGCTACAGGCTGTTTGTCCTTGGTACCAAGCCAGTAAAGCTTTTTTACTCTATTTTTGCTCAACTCAGACAGAAAAGGCCCTCTTTTACAGTCTGAAGCCTCCATAAAATGTGGAAGTGCCTGACACAACACACAGCACAGCTTCAGCAACATCATCACCCCAGCGCTGCTTCACACGCCGGCCACAGGCTCAGCTCAGAGTCCTCTGCAGGAAAAAACAGCTTTGCACCCACCCTGTGACCCTCCTGAGTCTTTAGGAGTCCTGGAGTAGCAGAGGAAGGGTTTGTAACTGATTCGGTGCTGATCCTACCCTTAAAAGTGAAATGCAATTGAATTAGTGCTGGTAATTGTGTCTCCTCTTCAGTCATTGTTCTCTGGGCAGCCTGGAATTTGATCTTCCAAATTCGATCAGAAATCGGCCACCAATTCATTCTTGCAAAAATTACTGGGGTTCCCTTCNCTGTCTGAGCCACCAGAGCTCCAGAAATGACATTGATAAAATCATGGTGTCATGGAATCATTCAGGTTGGAAAAAACCTTTAAGATCATCGAGTCCAACATCCCCCAGTGCTGTCAGAGCCACCCCTGCCCGCGTCCCCAAGTGCCACATCCACAGGGCTTTAAACTCCTCCAGGCATGGGGACTCCACTCCTGGCCTGGGCAGCTGTGCTGGGGCTGGACACCCCTTCCTGTGGAGAATTTTCCCCAATTTCCACCCTTCCCTTCCCTTCCCTTCCCTTCCCTTCCCTTCCCTTCCCGAGATGAGATGCAATCTCATCCCACAGCAGCAAACTTTTACTGAAGTTTGAGTTATCCTATTTCCTCAGAACTGTACTAAAAATCTGATTATTTTCTCCCTTATCAGAATGGTTTAAGCAACAGTGTTCAGGGTCTCTCCAGGAAAATACCCAATCTGTCCCTTGATGCAAATCCAGTCACTCATTTCCTACATCTGCTCAGAAGTGGCACACCAGCCCTAGAGCAGAGTGAGGGTTCATGTGGCATCAAGAAAACTCTGTTTGGCCAAACATTAACATTTCACTTGACCACATTTCACCAGAACCATAAACTGTGCCCAGCTCTCCTCGGTATCTCCTGGTGGCTGCCCAACACCAACATCCCTCCATCAGCCACTTCCCTGGGGAGTTTTGCCGTCATTGCCACGTTTTCCCAATTAGATTTTCACCAATACTTGTGTTCACTGTGCTGATGAGATGTCAAGGAGCCTAACCCCCAAAAAATCTCTATTTTTGCAAAAGTTGTTCCTCCCTGAAAACACTGTTGGGCATAAATAGCATTGGCAGGAAAACATTACAGAAAATTGCTACAAGGGCGATGAAGCCTGATTATTTCAAAACATTAAAAAACATGATTTCAGTAATTCCTAAGTTCCAAGGAACAAGTTTTTTTATGTTTATGACAAAACTGGTGGCAACTATGCCTCACACAAAAGAAACAATTGAGAGGATGAAATGGTTCTACTCTAGGTGGCTGCTTTCAGTGCAGTGCTTGAAAATGAAACGAGATCCATCGAGACAAAACAGCAAAATTATCACACGGCCATGAAAGTGTATCCAAGTGGTTGTTTATATGAAAAACTCCAGGGCTAATAATGGAATGAAAACACCACATTCTGCAGGGGGAGCAGCAGAAGGGCAGCTGCAGCCTCCTAAACAGCTCTGCCAGGGCACTGTGGGGCACAACCACAGAGACCACCCACGCTCTCCGAGGCTCTTGGCACCACGTCCAGCGTGTCACAGCCCTCCCAAGAATTCCCTCAGGGCAAGCACATCCCAAAAGTCATAACCCAGAATGACAGTTGCTCCAGCCCCAGAGCATTTCCTTTCCCAAGTGGTGGCGGGCTGAGAGCAGAGCAGGGTGGAAGTGGTCAAAAAATCCCTGTGCTAGGGCAGGAGAGAGCAAGAGGCCAACAGGCTGTGCTGGGGCAGCCTGTGAGCTCCTTAATGCTGATCTTCCTGCACCCTGCCCAAGCTCCAGGGAATGAAATGGTGCCATGTCCATTCCATTCTGCTCCAGCAAGCTGCAGAAACTTCCTTTAATAGTTTTCTCTTTCTGCACCTGCCTTTCTCTCTTTGTTCTCACTCAGGAGTTATCAGAAGGGCAGGGAGGGTAATCCACAGAATGATGTTCTCACGCAGCCCCGAGAACTGTTCCACCAGGGAACCCAAATCTTACAATTTCTAGTCCACTGTGCCATGTCACAGTTTCAGAGGGTGATAAAGAAGTGCAGAGGAGAGAGATTTTGTGTTTAAGTTAGTGCATCTGAGGCTGGTTTATCCTTGCTTTCATTTTTCCTTTTCAATTGACTCACTTTCCACCTCGTCCAGCTCCCCTTGTGCTCGCTGTGCTCAGCTGGCAGCTCCAAGGGGCAGGCACTCTCAGTCTGGGCAGTTTTCACACCAAATAACCACACATCAAGGAGGAGAATACAGTTCCTGAGGCAGAGACTGTTTTCTGTGTCAGGGAGCTCCTGCAGCTTCTCACCAGGGCAGAGACTGGAAATTCTCCATTGTCCCAGTCTCAATTATTATAAAAAAGTAGCAGAGAGAAGGCAGATTCTGATAACTGAGTCAGGAGAGCAGAAAAATTAGCTGCTCTGAGTGATTCATCATCTCAGAGCACTGATGTAATCCTTCCCAAATTCAATTACAGCTAATTAAAAATAATTCTCTTGTCTGTGTTGATCACTCGTGGTTCCAAGTTCCAGTTCAGTCCTGCTGTGACAGCGACCATGAAATCGAACGCTCCGAGGGAAGCTGCGAGGTCTGCTCCTGCTGCAGCCAGGGTTAAACCACAACACACTGAGCTGGCAGCCTGCTGGCACACGGGCTGGAGCGAAGAAAGGTGGAATTACACTCCTGAGTACCCCAGACTCTTCCCTTTTGCTCTCCCTGTCCCCCCCAGCCGAGGTGAGATTGCCTGGGAGAAGCAGCACTGCAGAAACTGCTGCTGCACGTCACACACAACTTCACACAACATCGCATTATCTCTGATTTGTAAATCAGTGCTGTGCTGGCTCCTGACCACATTTCTTTGCTGTCCAGCACCAGCAGATAGATGAATATTTTATTATTCATCCATACTTAGTCTGAGGTCAAGTTCTGGTGGCCAGCTCCAGCATTTGGTCTGGATAAAAATGCCCTGTGCAGTCAGCAACCTTCCTCTGGCATTTGGGATGCAGAAAGAGATAAAGATGATGATGATGATGATGATGATGATAATAATAATAATAATAGAAGCAGTAACTTGGAGCCATAAGCTTAATTCTGGAAAGGATTTTAAAATCCATCCCTCTCCCCTGCGTTCAGCAGGATCAGATCTCACCCAGCTGCAGGAGTTAGACATCCACGTTCTGCTATCATTCACTGGAAAACAACTCAGCAAGCAGCTACAAGTCACAAAGCAGCTTCCTCTGCTTCCTGCCCCATGGCCATGAGTGCTCAGCTCCTGGGAGTCTCTATTAGCAATTCTTTGATTGTGTTATGTGGGTAATAAACCAACTCCTTACAGGGCTTTTGCTGACAAGAGCCACTACAGGACTTGCAGTAGCAAAGCAAAGCTGCTGTTGGCGTTCAAGCTGCCAAGATCAACACAAGGCAGAATGGCAGTGACAGGAAATTGATCGTGGAAGGACATGGTTCAGGAGGGAAAACAATATCCCGGTGTTTTCACCCTCACCCAAAGCAAGACTCGCTAATGACTGACCTTATTCAAATATTGGAAAATGGATGTTTCGTCCCACAGGCTTCAGGATAGAGGCCAGGGATTGTTTCCTGGGTGTACCAGGGCACAGAAATGCTCCTCAAAAATGTGATTTTCCCAGGAGGAGTCATTGCTCTCTGACACAGGGATCAGAATGTGCTACTCAGAAGAAAAAGAGTGGATCTCCAATCCAAGGAAATAACACTTCACGGGGGGAAATTTCCTCTGACTCTTGGAAAGAACAATTAAGCCATGTTGCACATGATGTAATTATGCACATTTTTACTGCCTTTTGTGTCTTAATTGCCATTACAGTATGCTTGGCAAGGCGTCACTCAGCAGCTCACAGTCACAGCCTTGGACTGCATTATTTCATTCATTCAATTCTGAAAGCAGCCAAAGCAAGCTGCAAACACAGGCTCTGGTTTCTGGCCAGCCACAGCCCTCCAAGCACACCCAGCTGACTGTAAGGGCAGGGCTATGTACTCATTTTAAATGAATTGCCCTCAATTAGGCTGCACAGCATCTTTTTGGCACATTTCTACAATGGCTGAGAAAATGCAAGGATCAGTCCTTGGGTAGATGCTGCTTTCTTCCTTTTTTATGGTTTTTTTTTTTTTCTTTTGGTGTTTTGAGATGGGGAGAGAAAGTTCCTGCACACTCTCAATATGCTGTGTTGACTTCATCCCAAAGGAGAAACAGAAGTAGTTTGCAAGGTTATTAAAAAAAAAAAAAAAATTCAATCTGATTTTCACTTCTTCTGTCCATGTTGTCCTGCTGCAAGAAATTTCAGCTTTGAGCCTCTCTCAGCTCTGGCAAAGCTCTGCTGTCAGGGCATCCGTGGTGTTCCTCTCCCACACAGGATCTCCTGAGGCTGGAAATGGAGTTGGTCTTCTGCACCCACACTGGGGACAGCACTTTTCACAGATTTTCTCAGAACTTGGAGGAATGCTAAAGATTTTAGGTGTCTTTCCTGCACCGTGTTCCAAGTCATGTAATCCTAATGAGGATGTTAAGGATTCACAGACAGGAACCTGGAAAAAAAAATCAAAAAACATTAGCAATACAGCTGGAAAGGGATTTTTAACAAGGGCATGGAGAGATGGCTTTAAAGTGACAGAGGGAAGGTTTGGATTTTAGGAAGGAATTCTTCCCTGTGAGGGTGGTGAGGCCCTGGCACAGAGGAGCTGTGGATGCCCCTGGATCCCTGGAAGTGTCCAAGGCCAGGCTGGATGGAGCTTGGAGCAGCCTGGGATAGTGGAAGGTGTCCCTGCCCATGGAAAGGGATTGGAACCACAGGATCTTTAAGGTCCCTTCCAACCCAAACCATTCTGTGCTTAAGAAAACATTACCTTTACTAAATTACATTAAAAATATTGATGTGTAAATTATAGAATGGAACAGAACTGAATTGAATGGAATAGAATAGAATGGAATGGAATGCAATGGAATGGAATGGAATAGAATAGAATGGAATGGAATGGAATGGAATAGAATAGAATAATAGAATAATAGAATAATAGAATAATTTCAGTTGAAGGTGATTTACAATAATCACTTAATCCAACTGCCTGACCAATGCAGGCCTCACCAAAAGTCATGTTAAAGTCATTGTCCGAATTCTTCTTAAACCCTGACAGTCTTGGAGCACCAACCACCTCTCCAGAAAGCCTGTTCCAGTGTTTGACAACCCTCTCAGTAAAAAAATGCTTCCTCCTGTTCCATGTAAGCCTTCCCTGGCACAGCTTTGAACGAGAAATTGTTACTTTTTCACTAAAAGAATCATGATTCTCTCAAGCACTTGACAGTCCCTGGCACATAAGGCCAGATCAGCTTTTCTCCTGGAATCAGACTCATTCCTTCATCTTCACTTTGCTGTCAATTTATTGTGGTGATGAAAAAAAGGCAATGGAAAGAAATTCAGCGCGATACAAAAAGCATCCAAAAAATGAGCCTGAGCCAGAAATGTTTTAGTTCTGGAGCACAATGAAAGGGAAGGTGGCACCTGGCTGCATCTTGGCTACAAAGAAGATACAACAACCTTACCAAGAGCCCTGGCAGTGCTGAGGTGAGAGGAGATAGGACCAGAATTTGGCAACATATTAACATTTTATGGCTAAACCTTTCGCCAGGTTGGTGATATTACAAATATTAAAAATATCAGAATTACGTATTTTCATCTCATATTTCAGCAAGCTCGCTTGATTTCTGATCAAGGAAACAGGAATTAAAGAAGATCCCACGCTTTCTGTAGCAGTTTTTTACACCTCTCCGCCATTTTGATTTTTCAGTAGTTTCACCTTTCCCTCTTTTTGCGTATTCAACCAGGCAAGTGCAGGTCCTGTCATTTTATATTGCACCCCAAATCCAGCTGCTTCTTCCACTCTCCACATCCTCAAATCTTCATGGAAGGCTTCCTCTGCTCCTCCCAGGAGATATTTTCATAGCAGAAAATCGAATCACAGAATTATTCCACTCTTGGTTCCAAAGTGTGTTTATGTATGGTATAAATTCACTTCCCAGTAAACATAGAGGGCACCATCACTGATGTAAACTACAAATGTTTAGACTCAGATTGATTTCTGAGATTGATTGTCAAAACAGAGAGATGCTTGTAAATAAGGAAATTTAACAAATGCTTCTTAATAAATAGTTGGGGAAAAAAAATCTGCAGTTACTGGTCTGTTAACACTCCACCAGTGATTGATTATGGACTTATGATAATGGTAGCTCATTTTAAGAGCTTCCACGGGGATGTAAATCAGCTTTAATTAAAAGATGATATGAAAAATCACTTGCTGAAATATGAGTTTGTGAATAAAATTCAGTGATAAATTACATGGTTGATTTAATCGGAAAGAAAGCGCTCTGCCTCACTTAATTCAGCTCTATTTACTTTCACACAAATGGATGCACTGAAAGCATTTTAAGGGTAACTCTGGTATGATTTAAGGAAAGAGGAGCCTCAGTGTGTGGCTCAGCAGTGGCACTCAGACAACGTGGGGTGATTTACAGGACCTGGAGTGGTCTGGAGGATTCTCATTTCAGCAATGGCACAGAATTTCTACAAGTTTAAACATTTCTCCTGTTTAAACATTTGGGCTTTAGGAAGTCTGAAAACACCAAAAGGTGTTTTTTGGTGGGTTTTTATTGGGGTTTTTATCCCTTAATTCTACTTTCATGCTAAATGCAGGCACATCAGGGAGCAATCCCAGGCTCTCAGAGCAGCTCCTGGTGAATGGGCAGCTGAAAATCCTCTCAGTGAAGAAATGCTTCCTCCTGTTCCACGTAAGCCTCCCCTGGCACAGCTTTGAAGGAGAAATTGTTACTTTTTCACTAAAAGAATCATAATTCTCTCAAACACTCGACAGTCCCTGGCACATGTGGCCAGATCAGCTTTTCTCCTGGAATCATTTTGAGATGTAAATTGGAGGCCACACGATACAGAGGCCTGTCTCCACTGATCCCAGAAATCCTGGAACAAACCAGACCCAGGCTTCACTCCCAAAGGAGCTGATTTTTGCCTCTTTTAGAGGGCCTGGGAATTAACCAGCATGGTCAATCACAGATCACAGAAAGCAGGGAGCCAAGCTGGTTAACAGGGTGGACTTGTCCCTCATTAGTACGGCAGACTCTGGAGTGATTTTTTCCCCAAAAAAGTAAATAAGACCACCAGGGATTGAGTGGCCTGTTGTAACCGGAAGGATTCTTGCTTTTTGAAATATGTGCAATACCTATTTTCTGCCAGCCAATCCTCCTGGGACAACTGGGCATCCAGGACCTGTCATTTTGTCATCCGTATATTTCGTGCTAAACACAAGTTTTCAGTTCGTCCTGTTCTGAGTCTGATACCCCAAAAATATTCCTGAGAAAGTATGCAGCCCAGTGATGTGGGTAAACAAATCCTTACATGTTTGGGCAGGACTGTTTTATTGCTTGATTTCTATTGCCATAGCAATTTGCAGTGGGATGGTTGGTACTGAAAAAAACCCAAAACCTGGCTCAGCAGAGGAGCCACCACAGCAAACAACAATGAAAGAGCTGCAATGTCAGTGTCTAAAAGTAAAAATACATCAGCACCTTGTATCAAAGGGGTCACAGCCCAATAGAGTTCAAGGAGTGTTTGGAAAAGGCTCTCAGGCACAGGGAGGGGTTGTTGGGGGGTCTGTGCAAGGTCAAGAGTTGGACTCGATGATCCTGCTGGATCCCTTCCAACTCAGCTCATTCTGTGATTCTGTGATTCTGTGATTCTTACTTCTGCAACAAGCTCAGGGTCTTCCTTTAGCTTGTCCAGAAAAACTGTGGCTGCCTCATATCCCTGGAAGTATCCAAGGCCAGGTTGGATGGGGCTGGGAGCACCCTGGGATAGTGGAAACTGTCCCTGCCCATGGCAGGAGGTGGAACTGGAAAATCCTTAAGGTCCCTTCCAACTCAAACCATTCCAGGATTCTGTGATTGATTTACTTGCTGTGGAAATATTGGCATCTGGGCTTTTGTGCTCAAAAAGCAGAAAAAGCAGTTTGGAGTTCAGCTTTTGGAGGTAAATCCATGATTTGGAGTACCAAGAGGATAAAATCCTGATGATGTTTTTTAGATTAGATCCATCCAGCTGTGATGTGGTGGAAGGTGTGGCTGCCCATGGCAGGGGAATTGGGAGGAGATGCTCTTCATGCTCCATCCCAACCCAAACCATTCTGTGATTCCTTTAACTTTCAGTGGGATATCCTGTTTAGTTGTTTAATCGTTTGGTCTGGCCAAAGATGGCTAAGAAAGCCAAAATGTGAGCCAAGAAGGAGCAATTCCATTGATTTTCACTCCTGTTAATCTGGACAGTAAGCTCCAGCTGCTCCAGCTGCTCAGTGTGTCCGGCCATTGGATCCCAGCTGTTCTTCCAGGCTTCCATTTCCAGGAAATGGGGAGACTGGCACCTCCAGGAGGTGACTTAGCCAACCTTTTGGAGATAAAACTCTTGAACAGATGGCACAAACCACTCACCAAATCCCACCTTCCTCATGCACCGGCAAAGCAAACCTATCCCAGCCACCCAGAATTTCAGCACCTTGTTCTAGGTCCGGTGATTCCTGCTGCAGGAAGAAATCCATCCAGCTCCCTAAGTCATCTGATCAATTGTGATATCCCCAACCCACTGGATTCACTTTGCAGGGAAAATGCAGCACCTGGATAGATGTTACAAGATCTTGCCTTCAGGGTAGAAGGTCTTGGAATAAAAGCCCTCTTTGAAGGCAGCCTGGTTTTGGTACAGATCTCACGGACATGCAGAAAAGCCCATTATTAATTCTCCCAGCATGCCCATGAAAAGGGGATTCTGAAGTGACTGAACACAATAAAATTACAACTCTGACACAAAGCTAAACCCACCTGGCTCCAGGATCCCTTTTGCTGTGCTGAAAGCAGTACTAAAGACAATAAGAAATTTAGCTGGGGGCTGATTCCATTGCAAGGGGAACAAAATGCCACATTTTGGGACCCCTCACCTGCACATCAGGAAGGGACAGAGAAGCCAAAACCCTGCTGCTTGATTTACAACAGCCATTTTGACATTTTAGAGTTGTGAGGAGAGTCAGAAAAATGCTTGAACAGAACGTAACAATGGCAAAAGACAAATTTCCTATAATTTTGTATTTTACTATTTTGTTTTCCAATATAGGCACTTATTTGAGAGTATCCCACTGTTTTGAGAGTCCCAGAAGGCTGTCAGTCAAAATGAGAGAGGACACAGTGCATCAAATGCAACCCAGGGTCGATACTGCTGGAACAAGCAGTTGTCTTGAATGACTAGAAGTGGAGAGAAAAAATGAAAAAAACCTAAGAAATCTGTTGAAAATGGAACTGAACTTGCTGATGAGGGGTTCATCAAGGTCTTTAAGTCACTACTGTGGATCTCCTTACTTGTGTCCTCCCACTTGCCCTTCACTTCCTCTCCTTCTCTGTGTACTGAGGGGTTTTATGTTCCAAGCATCTCCAGCTCCCTGTGCTGCTTCCCAGGAGCTGGCTGGGCCACAATCTAAACCAGTTCTTCCCCAGTGTCCAGCTGAACTTCAGGAACTGTATTTTTCAGGCGTTGTTCAAACACTTGCAGCAAGACTTTCCTTTTCAAGACCCGATTTAAATCAAGAAACCTTTGTTTTCGGTGGAGTTGCATCATAAAATTAGGCAATTACTCTTGTAAATCTGTCAGGGCTCTAAGTAATTATCTAATTTAGAACAGTTAAAATAAAAGAGGCAGGAAATTTCCGCTCTCTGGGGTACGTTGCTTAGAGGAATTAACCTGGGGGATAGGGCTGTGCTGGTGAAATCCATTGTGTGGGGTGAGCTGGGTCAGCAGGCAGAAGTGTCCATGAATATATGGCCAACTTCAAATGAGTGTTCCTTTGGCTGCATCACCCTCCTTTCCTGTCCCAGTTGCACCAAATTAGAAAGGTTATTGCAAGGAATCAAACTCCTGCCTTCAGCTGTCTAGACAAAGGTTATGGGCAAGACAAAACCAGACTGAAAGGACAAGAGGCAATGGACACGAACTGCACAGAGGGGAATTTGGGGAGGAATAAGCAACAGCTTTTTTCAGTGTGAGACTGGTGCAGCACTGGGACAGGTGCCTGGAATGTCTGTGGAATCCCGTCCTTGAGGATTTTCAGCACTCAGCTAATAAACTCCTCAAGCCACGTGATCTGACTTGGAAGTGTATCCTGCTTGAAACCAAGGTTGGACCAGGGAGCTCCAGAGATGCCTTCCAACTTAAATGGCTTTATAATTCTAACAAGCAGAGACACAGCTCTGTAATTCTGTAATTCTGTACTTCTTACAACCTTGTGAAGCAGAGGCTGGGTTGACCCAAGCAAGACCCTTCACCCTGTCAAGCTGAAACCACAGGAACGGGGTCTCCCGTGCTGGGACTGTGGAAATCCTTCAGCATCAAGTGGGTACAACTGAGATCAAGTTAACACTGAACCAGAATTTATCAAAACTCTGGGCAGAGCAGATCTTCAGCGACATTTTCAGAGAATCATGAAATGGTTTGAGTTGGGAAGGACTTTAAAGATCATCTCATTCCAATCCCCTGCCATGGGCACCTTCCACTGTCCCAGGTTGCTCCAACCTGGCCTTGGACACTTCCAGGGATCCAGGGGCAGCCACAGCTTCTCTGGGCAACCTGTGCCAGGACCTCACCATCCTCGCAGGGAAGAATTTCCTCCTAATATCTCTTCCTAATACTTCTTCCTAATATTTTCCTAATATCACTTCATAATATCCTCATCTAACCCTGCACTCCTTCATCTTAAGGCCATTCCCCCTTGGTCTGTCTCTGCAAGCCCCTGCAAAATTTTAGGCTTAAAAGTATCATGCTTTCAAACAACTAGAAAATAAGGAAAAATAACCAAAACCATTTCAGAGCAACTTGCACACTCAACCACCCTTCTCCTTATTCCCCCCCTCCGTGGGGTGTTCTGTCACCCTGACACAACAACTCCTGGGCTCGAATCTTGCTGCAAAAACAGCATCTGACATGGGTGAGAGCTTGTCTGTGACAGCAAAGGCTGCTGCTGCTGAGGAGAGCTGCCTTTTCCCCCATCCATCACGGCAGCACCAGCCCTGGAGCTCCACACTGGCAGCCTCACGTATTCCAAAGCATCCCTCTTTTTCACAACGCAGATGCACGCTTTCCCAGCCAGTTCTACTTGAGAGAGTCCCTACAACTCCCTCCATCTGCTCCCCGGGCCTGCAAAAGCAACAAACTGTGCAACCCTGTAATGAGGAGCTTGGCTTGGTGCCTCCACCAAAAAAAAAAAAAAAAAAAAAACCAAAATAAAGAAAAAAGAAAAAAAAGTCCTCCACTTCAGCTAGTTTTAGTGTCTATAATTAGCTTCCCTCAAAAAACATGAACATAAGACCGTAGATATTTTTGATAAAGCTTGAGTGATGATCCTAAAGAGAGCACAGGAATATCTTAGAGCCACAAATGTTTCAAAGCTTCCTTCTGGACGTTTGTAATTTATAATAAGCTTCTAATACAGAAGGCATGCCTTCAGTAGGATGGGAAACAGGATGAGAAATGCTTGCTAGGGCTGCCGGAAAGGCAGGACACAATTTCCATTGGAATTTTACCTTTCCATTCCCCCCAGTGAAAAATTTTAATGTTTCTCCAGAAGAGCAAATTCCAATATCTTTGATGGCTGGGCAGACCTCAAGGTCTCCATTCAAATGAGATGAACATGTGAAGTAGGAACAGCCCTCGGGCACAAGACATTTTAAATCCAAATTTTAAATACCTCTGAATTTTGAAAGAGATTCAAGGTTCAGGGACAGTCTGTTAAAGGAGGGAAGAACAAAACTGACATTGGAGACAAAACACAAGTTTGATTTCATAGAAGATGAATGCTCTTAACAGCCAAACTTTTTAATTGTAGGTTAACTGTAAATCAGAGACTGTCTGAAGGGGAAAGATTTGGCCTTACTTCTTCTCCAGAATCTCAATTAAAAATAATTTTTACATCCCCCTTTAATTTCACTGTACCTAATTTCATTTAAGTGTTCCTGTTGCAATCAATCCCTGCTCCATTTCCCAGTCCAACAGCACTCCCGTGAATGTTTTCACTGAACAATCCTGTACCACAAACAAAACCTCCCCACACATCTGCAAGGGGGAAGCAGAGGCTCTAACAATTAGACATTATCATTAAACAACATCACATTAATGAGAGCAGTTGTTCAAAAAAGGAAGAGCATTGTTAGAGGGGAATAAACGCCCCGGGGAAACAGAGCAATCAAAAGAAGTGACACTCACGTTAGCAACAACTGTGCCCTTACAGTCGTGCTGGAGTAAATAGATATTTGCTCATGCATAAACATGAGAAGGGAAACATGCCTCAATAAATAAAGGATTAAACTTGGAGGACACCCACAAACAACAGGAGAAAACAAAGAGGCCCAGACACCTCTCTGGGAGCACGTGAGCAGTGTTGTTCTCTGACCTCCTGCGCTCACAGCCTGCTCCTGGGAAGTCTCTGTCACTGGAAACTTCAGCTCCACGAGGGTTTCTCCCAGTGAAAATGTGGGGAAAGTGACTGGTGAAACGGTACCGTCCAAACCAGGCACCTCTTCTTGAGGCTCACCTTGCAGCAAACCCAGGCTGGTGCAGGAGAGGTGGGGGCGAGCTGTAAATTCTACTCCAGCTCAAATCACATGCCCTTCATGGGTCTCATTAAGCTCATTCCTTACTCAGTTTCTCGGAATCTTTCTTTTTAAGGCATGGATGGAGGTCCTCAACACCAGGACTGTTGTTAAGAAGAGAGAATCCAATGGAAATGAGATCTTCTGGGAGCCATTACAATTTTAGAATAGAAGCAAAGCTTAGCCAGACCTGTGCACTGCAGGTTTTCTTGCACTTTCTTTTGAAATATTCAATATCATAAAAACACAGAATCACAGAATGGTTTGGGTTGAAAGAGACATTAAAAATTATCTTGTTCTAATTCCACTGTCACAGGCAGGGACACCTTTCACTAGACCAGCCCTGGGTAGATCTAGTTTAAAAAACATCAGGACTTTATCCTCTTGGTACTCTAAATCATGGATTTACCTCCAAAAGTCGAACTCCAAACTCTGCAGTAAGGTCTGGGTCAGTTAATTGAATTCTGAGTCTAACATATTTTAGAAGACCATGTGGGAACTTGCCATTCTCCAGGGCTTGGGTGCAAATATAGAGCAAATTTGCCTTGTTTTTGATGGCAGCAATGTTGAGGTCTGAAAAAATTGGCCAGGACAGCAACCACAATATGGTTTTTCTTCATATATGCAAATACACATGACCACATGCACCAGGCCTGCACACTTATGTCTGATTTCAGCCTTCTTTCTCCATCCAAACATTACATATTTTCAATTCTTGTGTAGCTTCTGCAGCTCTCAATAAACTGGATTTGTCACACAGCCTGGGTACCAAACCCAAACATGTTTGTAAACTGCTGGACTGGAAATTATTCAAATTACTGTGCAACAGAAGGCTTGGATTCCTGCAGGAGCCTGGGACAGATAGACTTTAGCTTGGCTCTCAGCAAACATCCAAGCATTCCTTTTTTTAGCAGAAATACTCATAAGAAATCAGTTTGGAGATCTCAGGGGTGCATAGTTGAGGCTCCAGAGAGAATCTGTACACACACAAGAATGTGATTCATGCCAGAGCTGCTCATCCAATCAAGGAGCGGAAATGCTGCTACTGCTTGTGGTTCATTTACCCAAACGCTCCCAAATACCGCAAAGGAAATTTAGAATAGTTGGGACCACTGCGACAGGGAAGATATTCCAAAAATGCATGATCAAAATTCTAATATTGCACTAAAACTCCCGTGCTGCTCTCAGAGTGGAGTAAAAGGGAAAAGTTGTGTTAAGTGGGTTCCCAACACCTGGACCTGTTACTGGTAAAAAAAAAAAAAAAATAATTTTTGGATAAGCAGCACATGAGGATCTGTAAAAACAGCATTTTGTTAATTCATTACTGAGAAAATTGTTTAATTCTTGTATTAAATTACATTTCAACTGTAATTAGCCAGAAATTTGCTATGATATAGAGTAAAAAGCAGTACTTTGTTTAAAGTTTCTGTTTTATTTACAGTTAGGAGAACATGAAGAGGGTCAGCATTCCAAACAAGCCTCTGGAAAAATGAAACCATGATTCAGGAGCTCTCCCTAGTGTTTCAATATCAGACTGCAGTGAGGAACTAAAAAATCCTTCATATTTTACTTGGTATATTCATAAATCATTGTACCTGTCCACCTTGTCCATATTAAAGCCAAAAATATTACTTGTCTAAACTCTGATATTTTCTGTTCGTATTTAACAAATGCTTCCTCATCTGGCTCTCCCATTTTACAACAAAATGAACATACTCCAATGTTTCGATGCACATTTTGGTGTCAATTAATTAATATCAAATCAGTAAATTACGGTTTATTTTGCAGACTCCAAGGACAGCAGCATTTATCATGGAAAATCCTTAGCAAATTGTTAGTGAGGATTTTACTCTAAGACACAAGACAGAAGAAAGGAGAAGGGGAAAAGCAACAGCTAAAAATCTGAAGAATTTCATGTGGGATTTATAAGAAATTCTCAATTCATTCATGACCTGGTTTTTAGAAATGAGTCTATTTACATAAAAACAGCCTGCATGCAGCTGTCTTTCTAATTTTGCTTCCTCTTCATGCCTTTTAAATTTTAATTCCCAATAAAATAACACATTTTTAGCAGACAGGTCAATGCCAGGGCATGAAGGGCTGGAAAAAGGGAAATTATTTTAAGCTGAAGGAGGGTAGGTTTAAATTGGATATTAGGGAGAAATTGTTCCCTGTGAGGATGGGGAGGCCCTGGCACAGGGTGCTATGGCTGCCCCTGGATTCCTGGAAGTGTCCAAGGCCAGGCTGGATGGGGCTTGGAGCACCCTGGGATAGTGGAAGGTGTCTCTGCCATGGCAGGGGATTGGAATGAGATGAGCTTTAAACTTCCTTCCAACCCAGCCCAGCCCAACCCATCCCAACCCAACCCAATCCAACCGATCGCAACCCAATCCAACCCAACCCAACCCAAAACAATCCAACCCAGTCCAACCC
>VZTJ01004208.1:123635-186755 GCA_013397795.1 Orthonyx spaldingii | reverse complement strand
TTAATTTAAAGCAACCACAACCCCAACTCTCCGTCCAGCTTTCTTCCTTCCTTCCTCCCTCCCTCCCTCCCTCCCTCCCTTCCCAGGGGGAGGAGTTGTCCCGGCTTCCGATGACATGGTACCCACAGCAACATCCCTGCGGGCTCCGTCCCGCTGCGGCCACCATGCACTGAGCAGCATCCCCGCACCCCAAAACCGTCTCCGGGGCTGAAAAAAATGGACAACGCCTTCGTGGAAGAAGTGGCCGCATCACTGGTGAGAGAGTTTCTCAGTAGAAAGGTAAACTGGTCTCGATTTTCTCCCAGCGGAGCCCCGGTGGGGATGGCACCGGGGAAAACGGGGAGGAATGCGAAAATTGAGGGATGCTGGGGGGATTATTGCGGGCTGGAATCAGCTGGAAGTGGAGGGTGGGAGGCTCTGGAGTGAGCGGCTGGACTACATGTCCCACAGTGCCTTTTTATTCCCGGTGATGGAGCCGCTTCCTCCCGCCCCATCCTTACCCACACGCGCCTGCGAGACTGGAAATTAAATCCAGAATCGCACTTTCAGTTTGGTTTTTCTTGTTGTTTGCACCTTCAGTTTGGTTTTCGATATTTAAAAAAAATTTTTTTGCTTTTTTTCCTCGTGAATTGCCTGTTTTGATGTTGCCCTTCTGTTTACAAGAGGCATACAGAGCCTAGTTTATTTTTTCTAAAGGCAAAAGGTATCAGTTTTAGAGAAACTGGTAACTTGTATATTTCCCCCCAGTTTTCAGTATTAACTCAGCCAGAACCACATTTTTTGGGGGAAAGGGAATTGAGATAAGGAGAGGAAAGAGGCCCTTGTACCTGTCACAGACTTAATACTATAAATTTATTGTAAATTTTTAAAATTGTAAATTTATATTAAATTAAATATATAAATTTAAGGTGAAGCATTAAGGTGAAAATTAAGGTGCAACAAATTATAAATTTAAATTATAAATCATAAATTCATTATAAATTTTAGCAGGGATGTGGCGAGTGTGGGATTGAACAGACTGAAAACCACCTTCACATTTCCACGTAACAGTGCCTAGTACCTTGTATTTATGTTCAGTCCTAAGGAAATATTGCTGATGTCAGACCTCCAGTGTCAGAACGTGGTTTTATATCAGAAATTAAACAGCCACTGTCTCGCTAAGTGCTACACAAACCCCAGTCTCATATTTTGCATCCTGTCTCCAAAATCACATTTTTAGAACAAGGGGCACTGATAATCCTTTGTGCTTCTGCTTCCCCCAGATCTTTCATACACATCAGAGCCTACAAGGATAATGATCCTTTTTTTACCACAACTTGTCCTTAATTTTATAAATCTGAGACAGACACTCTTGTCAGCAGGAAAAAAATTTCTTTAATCCTTTGTTGTGTCAATAACCTTTCACAGAAGGAATCAGGGCTTTCTCTCAAAATAGTAGTCTTACGTTGTACCACGGAAAATAATTTGGGATCCAACTCACAATAAATCAGCCTCTCCCCCCAGAAAGTGAGATGCCCATAGATTTTGTCCCTGAGGTGCCCCTGGGTGCTGACCACAGACTGAAAGTTGAAGTTTTAAGACCCCAAACCAGCTGATGCCGTGGAGATCTGATTTCCATGATTTCCCTGATTTCCAACCTGAGGCTGGCTGGAATAGCTTCAGCTCAGGGCCCTTCATACAGACCATCAGTCTTAGGAGGCTGTTCAGCAGCTGAAGTCACTTGCATAGAGGTTTTTTGGTTTTCTGTGTTCAGGAATTTCCATCTCATGTAGCCACCTTAATTATTTTCACATCTGTGGGCTGAGATAATTCGAGATTGCACCATTACAGCACAGGTTCTGAGGGTTACCAGCTTACAGATTGCTGCCATCCACAAGTTTCATGTCACACCCAACGAAACTGAGAGTAAAAGATTTGGTGTCTGACACTTTTCCCTCTCAGGGTTTGAAGAAAACCATCAGCACCATGGACCGGGAGCTTCCCCGCTCTGCCCTCAGCATCAACAACAGGAACGAGCTCCGGAATGTGCTGCACCTGCACTCCTTGTACAAACACAACAAGGTGAGGGAACACGTGGTGCTTCCCAAAATGTGGAATTACACCTGCCCATTTCTATTTGCAGCTTTTGATACAGCACAGCAGGTAAAAATGACACTTCTGGCATTTGTTATCCTTGTAAATGCAATGTCAACAGTTCACTCATGACTTAAGGCACCACAGTGCTGTTGGTATCTTCATATAAGTCTATAAATGTCACTTCCAAAAACCCTCTCCCAGTGTAGAAAAGGTGCATTCCAGCACAGTTAGCACACTTTGTAATGTTTAGCTAAAATGAGTCAGAGATCACTGTGACAGGTTGGTTTTTGTATCACGCTCCCCTCGTTTAACACAGCAGCACCTTGGAGCTCCTGACATTCTCTAGCTGCCCTCTTCCAGGTCCCTGGATGGTTTGTACAGTCACACCTGGGATACACCCACAGGTGACTCTAGGAAACAGTGTAAATGTTCAGTTGCTGTATGGAGTAAAAACAATGCCCTGCAGCCAGACTCACACAGCGTTTCAGTGGTCACCAGGAACTTTGTTTCTCTTTTTGGCTAGGCAAAGGAGAACCCACTGAAAACACTGCTTGAAATTATTACTAATTACTTCCTGGAGCACCGTGGGACTTCCAGGAGCAGTGGTTCCAGCTCTGCTCTGTCAGCTCCTCAGAGTAAGAGCTCAGCATCCCACCCACCCGACCTCCCTGATGAGGATCACGGGAATGCCAATGCCCTGGATGAAAGCAGAACTCAGGCCTCCAGGTACAGTCTGATTTATTTCTCTTTGCCCTGTGGGTTCACTTAGTTTTTCGTAAATTGTGCTAAATGTTTTATCAGTTATATCTTCAGCTCTACTATGTTTTATTAGTTATCCTCGTAACATCAAGCTTAACCTTGCAGATTATTAAAATCTCCTGTGCAAGCCACCCTTCAAAAATGATCTTTTATGTTCCCTGCCAGTTATGAAGATTGGTAACCCCAATTGCATCTTTCAGTCACTGAAGAACATCGAAGTAGGAGATTTTATGCCTTTTAGATTGGAAATACTCAAATTGAAGCAGGTTTGGAGGTGAAACAAACCCCCTGTGCTCAGCCTACAGATACATTCATGGCTTACATAGGCAAAAGCAAGGCTTACTGCCTTAAATGCAGTGCTGTCACAAATAGTGGAGGTTCAGACCTTGCAGAATACCTGAAAACAGCATGTAACCAAGTTTTTCATTTGTTAGTGCCTCCAAGAGGATTAACAGCCCTGTTCTTTCTATGGAAAGCTTTTAAAATGGGCACAGAAGTGTAATTCACCTTCCCAGCCTCCACTCTCAGGGAATTAATCAGGTTTTATTCTTCATCCTAAATGCAACACGCTCAAAGGAGCCAAGTCTGAGCATCACTGCATGAAAAAAACCATGAAGTCATTTCTTACAGGGGAAGAAAGCCAGGATGTTTTAAGTTGAGCTCAGAGGCAACACTTGAAAAGGAGGCAGTACAAAAGCTTTTTTCCTGTTTTCTTTTTTTTTTTTTTTGGTCCCTTTTTCTTTCCCATTTATGGATCTCTCCCACAGAGGAGCCCCTGACACTGCCCTGGGAGGGCACAGCAGTGCCCAGTGGTGTTAACACTGGAAGGAACCCTAAAGACCATCTTATCCCACCTCCCTCCTCTATCCCAGGGTGCTCCAAGCCCTGTCCAGCCTGGCCTTGGACACTTCCAGGGATCCAGGGACAGCCACAGCTTCTCTGGGCACCCTGTGCCAGGGCCTCCCCATCCTCACAGGGAAAAATTTCTTCCCAATATCCCATCTAACCCTCCCCTCTGGCAGTTTAAAGCATCAGCCCTTGTCCTGTGGCTGCAGAGCTGAGTTAACACAGATTCTTGAGGGCAGGTCGAAAGGTTTTTTCATTCCCCAAACGGAACCAGTCAGGGAAACACCACAGCCAAGCACAGCTCTGGCTCATCCTCACCGTTGCCATCCTCTCTGGGCAAGGGAAAATCAGGGATTGCCAAGGTCAAGCAGCCAGTGCCTGAAATTAGTTTTAATTTCAACTACCTGGGTAATTGTTAACGATGCTGTCAGGGGTGGAGAGTATGATCAGACAGGACTCTGCACAGTTCCTTATTAACGAGTCTGCTTTCCTTTTAACTTTCCTCTTGGAGGTTTGTTTGAGTGTCTGGAAGTGTTAGAACAGTCTGTAAGCCAGCACCCCTTGGCAGTGAGGGGTTATGTGGGGCTGGGTCAGGAGCAGCAGTGCTCAGATTCCCTGGTGATTCCAGAGGCAGATCACACTCCCAGAGATTGATCAGGCTCCCTACAGTTTACAGACACAGTGAGTCCTCCCAACTCCAGACACACTGCTGGGAAAATGGGTTAAAGAAAAGGAACATTTTGGTGGTACAAGATGTTTCGATTTATGGAGTTGCTTTACAATGAATTAGGATGGAGGAGAACATCCCAGAGTGATCAACAAGTTCAGGGATTTGTTTCCCTGTATCAAGGAACATGAGTTTTTTTGGGTTACACGGAACATAAATTTATGAATGGACACAGAACTGGGAACTACCCAGTAAAATAATTTCCATCATGGAAGTGCCTTTCTTTTTGGACTAAAATCAGTGTTCTACATCTGAACACAGAGTGAGAGGGGTCAGTAGAGTCAGTCTGAGTTACAGGAGGACAGAGGATGTGAACAAAAGTGGTAACAAATTTCCAGAGAGATGGAGAAGGAACGGGAACTGCTGGTTGTGGCTTAGGACCTGTCTGGTGTAACATAAAATGCACTTTGTGCTGTGATACACAGTCATACCAATATCCCACGGTTTGAGTTGGAAGGGACCTCAAAGATCATCTCATTCCAACCCCTGCCATGGGCAGGGACACCTTCCCCTCTCCCAGGGTGCTCCAAGCCACGTCCAGCCTGGCCTTGGACACTTCCAGGGATCCAGGGACAGCCACAGCTTCTCTGGGCACCCTGTGCCAGGGCCTCCCCACCCTCACAGGGGAGAATTTGTTCCTAATACCCAAACTACACCTCCCCTCTTTCAGTTTGAACCCATTTTACATCAAAATAAGTAAGCATGGGATTGTGTTACACTTATTATAACCAGTTGTGACACATAATAATGATACTGAAATAATGTCCTGAAGTCCTGCATCCAGGTGTTTGAGTGAAAAGTGACTGTATTTGATTCCCACTTAGAGATAAAATGCAACTTAATTTGACAGCAGTGCTTTAATTAGCTGTTTTCTTTAATTTTTTTTTTTTAATTGTGCATTACTTTGCTGTTTCAAGCTTTTCCTCTTTCTTCTCTCTAGGTATGATGTTGAGAACCCACTGGATAAAATCCTTCCCCCCAGAAAACATCAGCGCAGAAGTGAGAAATGCCACACAGGGACAACACACAGCAGTGACTTACCCAGTTCTTGGGACAAGAAGTTAAAAGACAGTCGGGAGGATTTGAAAGCAGCTGCAGTTTCTGAGGAGCTGAAATCCACAGGGAAGGAGAAGTCAAGGCCCAGGGCTGGTCTCATGGCCAGGGGAATGATGGCTGGACCAGCAGCGAGTCCACCAGAGGTGATTCCCAACACTTAACAAAATGTTTGGCTTGCTCATGGATTTTATATCCAGCCCGCTGGGATAAGAATCTTTTGCAAATAATGTTCAAATGGCTTCTGCATGTTAACCCATTAAATCTGAAAAGATGGGGTAAGTCAGGGAGATTGTCCTGGCTAATTCAGAATTTCAGATATAACCACTGCAGGCAGCTCCCTCCTGCATGTCTGTGATCTCAGGTCACTGAACTCCTTTATAAAAAGCTCTTGACAGATTTGGTTTTCCATTTTCCTATGAAAATTGCTTTTTTTTACCTTCACGGTGTCTGTTTTACTCTGTTTGTTCCAAGACCCCACATTTAATCAGTGGCAGTTTGGAACTGCAAATTGCTTTCAGTTCGAAGTATGTTTGTGAATGGCTCAAACCCAACCATATTCCATCAAGAAGAGCTTTCAAAACACAGTTAAAAAAATTCTTGCCTGTTTTTTTTTCTGTTTTTTGCTGCTCTAATATAGACATGGACTTTTCCTATGTAAAATTAAGCTTGTAATAGTGAGAAATGGAAATATTTTAACTATGACATTTAGATAATACTGAAGAGCATATGGAAGTTAAATGAATTAGTTGGATATTTATAAATAGCTCTGGTTTGGAAATAAAGACTAGATACCTGTAGTGGTAGACACCAGCAAAATATCTTATATGTCTTGATTTCCTGAGTTGGATACAACCCCAAGATAAGCTTTTAGGAGGTATTTTGTGGATTTTCTTGGGTAAAGTATATTTTAATGGAATATAGCATCTTTAATACTGGTCAAATTTTAAGTGAGAATGTTTTTCTTACTTGTTGCTGATTTTTAAAAAAAATCTGATTTACTCTATAAGCTGATTCCTAAAAATAAACGAATAGTTTTGCCCAGAAATCAGTGCTAGAGCTTTCCCTTGCTTTTTGTGTTTATTTAAAGCTGGTAACATTTTAATCTATGGTTTTCATGGTGCTTACTTCCAGGATCCCCAAAAAAGGAGGCTTTCCAAGCGATCCACGAGCATCAGCAGCACAGCTCAGCTCAGGGGTGAAGGGCACGAAGAGCACGACCTGAGTGTCCCAGGCACTGATTTGCAGGAAAACAAAGGATCTCCAGCAAAATCAAACGTGGAGTTTGCATCAAAGACTGTGCCAAGCTCACACACCAGTTCAGCCTCTGAAAAACCAAGGAACAGCCCCAAAGATCCAGATGATTTCTTTTCCAGGCTGCTGTCTGAGAGAGAGAGGACCAAGACAGAAGAAAGAAAATCAGCCTCAAGCTCTGGTGCAGACAGCAGTGAAAAAAGCCTTAAAGTGAGTGCCCCTCACAGACATTCAGGGGCTGGGAGAGAAAGGAAGGAAAGATCCCTCAAGAAAACTGAGAGTCGGTTGTCAGGCCACAGGTGAGAGTATTTTGGGAATATTATGCTAAAACAGATTCTTTTTTTATTGCCCTGCACTACTTTATATTGATATAAAGGTTTCAGAGGTGTCTCCTTCTGTGAGCTCCAAATACGTATTTTTGGCTTTTCTCTCTCTTATATTCTTAATTGACCCTTTTAATTTTTTTTTTTTCTGGATAAAATTTAAGAGTGGGAGGTATGGCATTTTGTTTATTTACACAGAAACTGCGCCAGATTTCTTACAATTCTTATTGCTATTTTGTTTTCCAGTTTAAGTTCTTGTAAGTCTGAGATGCCCTGTCAAGAAGGAAACAATTAAACATTAGATCTGTCCACATTTATGTTAGGGGCAGTGGGAATTATCAAACTGGGAGGTGCAGGTAGGCCAGGAGGGTCACTTCCTTGGTGTCTGGAGCCAAAAATTAACTGAAAATAACTGCCAGCATTACACAGAGTCTTGGCTCATTTAATTTGTAAAAGATTACTGTGCAATAGGCCAAAGTACTGCAGCCTGAAGTCTTAAAACTCTGGTTTCATACAGCTTGACTGAGCCTGTAAGATAGTACTGCCCCATGACTTCACCCTGCCCACTCTCAGGATGGTTTTTTACCTCACACCCAGCATTAATTCAGGTAGAAGAGGGAGCTTCAGTGGCCTTTGGCAGCTCCTCACCAAAGCTGAGAACACTGAGTGTGTTCCTGGTATTTGATAATCAGTGAGTGTGTGGTTCATTATGGATGAGCCTCAGAGGTGTGGTGGACTGGATGGGATTCTTTGGGAAGACAGCTGCAAAAAAACTCTGGTACAAACTTCACTTGCTGAGTTCCAGGTCCTGCATGGGTCTCACAACAATCCCAGCCAGCACTGCAGGCTTGGGAGGAGTGGCTGGAAAGCTGCCCAGGGGAAAGGACCTGGGGGTGCTGGTGATGGTGGCCAAACATGAGCCAGGAGTGCCCAGGTGGGCAGGAAGGGCAGTGGCACCTGGATTGGATCGGGAATGGGGTGGCAGCAGGACAAGGGCAGGGATTGTCCCCATGTGCTGGGCGCTGCTGAGGCCACACCTCAAACCCTGGGGTCACTTTTGGACCCCTCATGACAAGAAGGACATTGAGGGGCTGGAGCGTGTCCAGCCGGCAGAATGGAGCTGGGGAAGGGTCTGGAGAACCAGGAACTGCTGAGGGAGCAGGGAAAGGGGCTCAGCCTGGAGAAAAGGAGGCTCAGGGGGGACCTTGTGGCTCTGCACAACTCCCTGACAGGAGGGGGCAGCCGGGGGGGTCGGGCTCTGCTCCCAGGGAACAGGGACAGGAGGAGAGGGAACGGCCTCAGGCTGGGCCAGGGGAGTTTTTGGTTGGATATTAGGAGGAATTTCTCCACGGAAAGGGTGGCCAGGCCTTGGAACAGGCTGCCCAGGGCAGTGCTGGAGTCACCACCCCTGGAGGTGTTGAGGAGCTGTGTGGGTGTGACCCTTGGGGACAGGGTTTAGTGGTGAACATGGCAGTGCTGGGGGAATGCTTGCACTCGATGATCTCAGAGATCTTTTCCAACCTAAACAATTCTGTAATTCTGTGCTTCACTCAGGTGTATTTGGACACGCTGACACTTCCCAACCTTTGGCAGTAAGAGCTGAAAAGGCGAAGCTGGGCTGGAAGGGAGGTGTCCCACAGCACTGCACACTCTGTGCAATGTGCTGCCATCCTGTCTGTGCTCCATCCCTGCAGAGAGGGATTTGAAACAATTCCCTTCCCTCAGAGAGCTGCTGTGGTCTCAGGGAGAGCAGGAGAGGGAGCCCTTTCCTAAGCAGAGCCTGTTTGCAGAGGAACACATTCGTTCCTGCCAGGCAGTGTGAGGTAGAGCCAGCAGAGTGTTGGAATCTGTGCTGAGCTCTGAGCTCCTGGGAGCACCCACAGAATCCAGCAGGGCTGCTGAGACTCCTGGAGTTAAATGGAAGGAACAGAGACGCCAAATAAGCACCCACAGAATCACTGCTGAGACTCCTGGAGTTAAATGGAAGGAACAGAGACTCCAAATAAGCACCCACAGAATCACTGCTGAGACTCCTGGAGTTAAATGGAAGGAGCAGAGACTCCAAACAAACACCCACAATATAAGGCCTGCAAGACTTTTATTTCCCTTCAGCCAAATCCTGCAGTGTTTGAGAGCCCTGCAATTTTTGGCCAAAGTGATTGAGCATTTTAAAGAGTGAAAAATTACAATGTGGGAGCAGATACTTGTTTGGATCCTCTTCCATTCTCTGTTACCTGACATAAATGTTAATCTTTAAGTATTTAAATAAGTAGCTGAAAACCTCTGTAATATTAGCCACAGCTGGTTCATTCACAGCATCTGCAATTCTGGTTTTGTTTCCCATAAAAAACTACAGATAAATCTAATTTTTCCTTCCCTTTGCTTTACTTTCTCATTCTATTTTCTCCCCTGCCAAAATTGCTGTTACAGCTTGCAAGCCACAGGCATCCTGTGCATATATATGAGAAAAAATTGGAAATAAAACCACTGCTTTAAAAGAATACCTGGCTATCAGAATATCCTGGGGAAATGCAGATGCACAGCATTTTGACTCACACCTTTTAATGACAGAAATTACAGGGGTCAATGATGGTTCTTATGTCATGATTGTATTTTTTGCCAAGTCACGAGGGGTTATTTCATAAACAGAGTGTTACATGCTGTAGAGTTTGCATACATACCCAGATTCTACAGGGTTTTGTCTTTTTTTTTTTTTTTTTTTTTTTAGAGTTTTTGTTTTTAATTAATCCAGGAGAAAAACAATATATAGGGGGCAGCAAATCTTCTTGTATCCTGAGCTGTAAGCAGATAGCAGCCAATTGAATTTCTCAATTCACAGAATCCCAGAACACCAGGTTGGAAGGGACCTCAAGAATCACCTGGTCCAACCTTCCTTGGCAAAAGCACGGTCTAGACAAGGTGACCCTGTCCAGCCAAATCTTCAAAGTGCCCAGTGTTTGGGAATTCAGCACTTTCCCCTTGGGGGATTGTTTCAATGGCTGATTGTTCTCTTGAAAAATTTTCCTCTTGTGTCCAATGGGAATATCCCCAGGAGTAATTTGTACCCGTGGCCCCTTGTCTTTTCCATGTTACTCCTGGTAAAAAGGGAGTCTCCATCTTATTTGTAGCCAAGCTTTAAATGCTGGGATGTTGTACAAACATTGCACACAGATTTATACAGAATTATGTCAGTAATTCCTCCATGCTCCTTCACAGCAATTTTATTTAACTTCACAAATTAAAAGTGACATTTATGTCCCAGTGCCACTCTGGTAGAGAATTTGAAACCCCTCTCAGGTCATTTTGATGCTGTTGTTTATGGTTCATCTTCAAAGGAGTATTCCTCTTTTTTTTATTGAGTCCCTGTTCCTCTCAGTCATGTGCAAGGTCAAAAAAATTGTGAATTGCTCACTACCTTGTTTTTTAAATTTATTTAGAGATTTTTAAGGGAATTAAAGCTTAAATTTAAAAGTACTCAGTTCAAGACTCCGTCTAAAAGTTGCTGTATCTGTAATTTCTTAAGATCTGTAGGAAATTGGGAGAGATGATGTTGAGGGAACACACTCAGGTCACAGGTAGCAAATTATTAAAGACTTTCCTGAGACTTTTATCCTGGGCAGAGCCTTGAATGGCAGCATGGAAAGGTTCCTTTAATATCTTGAGGTGGGGTTGGGCCAGGTGGCCTCCAGAGGTCCCTTCCCACCAAACTCATTCTGTGATTCTCCTTAGTGCTGAATCCCCTGCAGGAGGGGAATATTTATCATTAACCTGAGCACACAGAGTAAAGAGTGAGTGGAGTGGAATTCATGATCTTTAGAAATTGTAAAAAAATAAATGGGTGTTGAAGTCGATGCCTGTCTTTACATTAAAGACTTTCTGTTGCTTCTCCAGCAAAACCCACGATGAATAATGATTTTTTTGGGAAGGCTACATGGGGTTAGAAGGTGAAGATTTCCCCATTTCACAGCTTGAACAAACAAAACTGGGGAAAGGCAAGAAAAACCCATTTCAGAACAGTTGAGAAACAGTCCTTTTGTCTTGGCTATGGAGACGTGTTGCAGTTGCTGCTCCTGCAGCCCCTGGAGTTGAAGTGCTCTCCTAATTTACTACATTCCTTAAGTGTATCAGTGCAAAGTGTGTTGGTGATGTGGAAACTGAATAAATTGTCAGCTGAATAAATAATTTCTGGATGAGTAAATCCAAGCTGGCAGTTCTGCAGTGTGGTAGAACCAGCTTTTGCTGAGTTAGATGGGCAGATTTGGTCTGTACAGCTCCATTTCTCTTCTGGTAGTTAAGAAGAACATGTGGTGCTTGAAATTCTGGTTTTCATGTATAAAGTCAACCAGCTTACCTCTCCAGTGCCAAGAAAAACGGCATGAAATTAGAATCAGAGCACTGAAATCAGAAAAAAAGGGTAAAACTGGAGCAAGGGAACAAAAGGACTTTGCAATCAGGACCTGAAGTTAAGGACATTTCCCAGGAACTCAAAGGGAATGGCTCAGAGTCAGAAAGGCACAAAGAACTGGGAGCATCCTGACGTCAGAACAAAAGTTTCCTGCTGCCATTAGCGAGCAGAGGGATGCAGCAGTGAATCCCATTGTGCAGAGGCAGAGGTCTGTGCAGTGCCAGGAGCAGGGAGGGTAATGGATTCTGCACTCATCCTTCCATTGTGAGCAATCACCTGAATTACCCGGCCCTGACTGTGCCTGCCTTACCCCATGTCCTGGCTGCAGCCTGGCTGGGAGCTGCTGCTTTCCTGCCAGCATTCTGCCAGGGCAGAGGGATATTTCAGGCTCCAGGAATGGGTTTATGGCTCTGGAACTTGGCTTCAGGTGCATTTTCCAGCCCCAAGCTGAGCCTCTCCCATGCGCTTCGGCTGCACCACCAGGAAAGTGCCAGTGAGCTCAGAGCCAGGGTTTCTCTTCCTGCCATCATCTCTCAGCTGAGTTCCCCTCAGCTGGGCACTGTTTAGTGCTTCCCATTCCCAAAATATCCCTCATTATTTGGTCAGAAGCCTTTTTTCTAGCAGTGTCCTGCGTTCTAGCACGGATGGGAATTGCCACAGACACCAAGCGGAACATTGCTCATATTTCATAAAATCTTAGAAATTACAGATGGAAAAGACCTTTTAATGTCATTTCTTTCTATGGCAGATTAATCATTGCTCTCTCTCTATATATATCTGTATTTGCTGTAATACTTTTTCCAGGTTTTGTCTGGTCCAGTCTTAAATGACTCAAGTGGCACCTCTCCCCTGATAATACATTCCACTTTCTAGCAGTCCTTATTATAAGGAATTTTTTTGTTGTATTCACCTTCCATTTGCAATTTTTTGCCCTGTTATCCATAGCTGAAGTTGATTTTTGACTGGTGTTTCTGTTCCTTGCTACATATTTGGAATATTTTAACAGAGGCGACTCTGTTAAAATATCCCAAATATTTTTCATGTTCCTTTAGGCATTTTTTCTCTAAAGCTTGTACTGTCTGCTAAATATTTTTATCTTTCCTGCTCTGAACTTTTGCAGTAGTTTTTCTGTGAAGTTTTATTGATTTGGTTTATATTTCCTCCATGTATTTAAGGGTTTCTCTAACTTTGTCACACTGTGACTCTCACAGATAACAGGGCAGGAACTGTCACCTTCTGCTCCTGGCCTGGTCCTCAGCATTATAAAATCACAGTACAAGTGAACCCATCATGTCACTGAAATTCTGCTTTTTCTCTTTCCTATGTTCCAAAAAAAAAAAAGGCCCTGAAAACGTCTTTATAGAAATAGGAAATCCTTAGAGGAAAAAATACAGATCTTTAAAGAAATCCCTTAAATCCTTAAAAAATATATTCAGGGTTGTTTAGTTGTTTTGGTTTTTTATTCCTTTAGATATCTGACACTTTCAAAATATTATTGTATAAATATTATAAGGACTATAACGCTTTCAGAATAATATTTTGACAGCATTATGGTCCTTAAAGGATTGATATTCATGCCCTCTGTTATTAACAGAAATAAAAAAGCTGATTCTCCATGTGAGGACTGAGCCAATACCTGTCAATTATAGATGGTTGAGTGCCTAAAACTGCAAAGATCCTCTCCTATCTTTTTATCCTGCATCATCTCCAGCCAATTTTGTGCTGATCTGCATCGGGAGATTGGCAGAAAACATTGGCCATGGGTTTCTGAGCAAGTCCCAAGCAGGATTTGATGTTCCCCCAGTCAGTGTAAGCAACCAAGCAGAGCACAAGCAACCCAGGAGCTTTCTGGACTGCACTGGTGATAATTTCTTGACACGCTGAAACAGGAAAAGTCAACGCCTGTTGAAGGTTAATGTGTGAATGTCTCATTTCATAAGGAATACTAATCAACATTCCAGTTTTTATGCTATTTTTTAAAAACAAAATTGAATTTCCAACCGAAAGGGAAAATAGTTCCAGCAAAATTATGTAATGTCCATTATTTACCCGGCAGTTTTGGTTGGCTTCAGCCTTTCCTACTGTGCATTTTGCTGGAAAAGTAGGTTTTCTGGGAATATTCTGTACTGTTTGCCTGGTGGGCTGCAATATTTCAGTGTTACGTACAAAATCGGTGCATAGGATGGCGTCGCTTTGTCTAAAGTAATACCTGGCAATTTGGTGAGTAATAAAGTTTTGATCCTGGGAGGTGCTGAGCAGTTCCTAAAAGTCCTCCCCACTTGGATGGCCTGTTCTGTCTGAGCTCCCATGGTCATGTCCTTTTGGACTCGATTTTGTTTAAAACCAGCCAGAAACCCCCAGATTATTCTGGGATTCAGTGTGAGTGTGAGCAATGCCTGAGGAATCAACTCAACTTTTCTGACTGTGAGAGGAAGAGGATGCATCGGGCCGGGATGGCATTTTAGCAAGTAGGAGTTGAGTCAGAGCGCGACATTGCAGACGAAGGATGTTGTTTTGGACTCGATTTTGTTTAAAACCAGCCAGAAACCCCCAGATTATTCCAGGATTCTCA
Source organism: Orthonyx spaldingii (assembly GCA_013397795.1). Classification (NCBI taxonomy): domain Eukaryota; kingdom Metazoa; phylum Chordata; class Aves; order Passeriformes; family Orthonychidae; genus Orthonyx; species Orthonyx spaldingii. The sequence continues at coordinate 172,740 of VZTJ01004208.1, read as the reverse complement.
GTGAGTGTGAGCAAAACCAGAGGAATCAATTCAATTTTTCCCACTGTGTGAGGAAGAGGATGCATCGGGCCGGGGTGGCATTTTAGGAAGTAGGAGTTGAGTCAGAGCGTGGCGTTCCAGATGAAGGATGTCGTTTTGGACTTGATCTTGTTTAAAACCAGCCAGAAACCCCCAGATTACTCTGGGATTCTCAGTGTGAGTGCGAGCAATGCCTCAGGAATCAATTCAGTTTTTCCCACTGTGACAGGAAGAGGATGCATTGGGCCGGGGTGGCATTTCTGGAAGTGGGAGTTGAGTCACAGCGTGGCATTGCAGACGAAGGATGTCGTTTTGGACTTGATCTTGTTTAAAACCAGCCAGAAATCCCCAGATTATTCTGGGATTCAGTGTGAGCGTGAGCAATGCCTGAGGAATCTATTCAGTTTTTCCCACTGTGAGAGGAAGAGGATGCATCAGGCCGGGATGGCATTTTAGGAAGCAGGAGTGGAGTCAGAGCGCGGCGTTGCAGATGAAGGAACGGGAAGGAGCGCGGGGCTGGAGCAGTCCAGGAGTAAATTACGTTGGCATATTTCCTTCTACCTTTGTCTGGGATCTGTGCCTTGTCCTTCAGCCATGCTCTGCATCATCTCCAGTGCTTTGGAGTGGGTTTGGAGGCAGGAAACACGAGAATAATGCAGCCACACCTTCCTGGAAAGAGGAACCCAACCCTCCTGGAGGGGTTCAGATCCCTTTCTTCAGGGAGTAAGTCTGGAGTTGACTCTTACAACTGGCAGCAGAGGAATGTCTGTCGAACAAAACGGGCTCATCCTTGGGGAATATGGATTTAACTCGCCCATGGATGAAAAGAGAGACTGTGGTTGCCAAATCAGGAGTGAAAACCTTCAAGAGCCGGGAGTTGCGTAACACCTTTTATAACATAATGCTTGGACCGGAAAAAGGGGGCCTAAAATAAAAGTTGTAAACTATTGTGACTTTCGTGTGGTGCCGATGGATTTATGGCACCAGAGCCCGCGGCGTAACATCTGTGGGGCTGCCATTTGCCCTTTTAGTAGTTTTCCAGCACTCCATAGGAAGAGGCACTTTGCAATTACTGGAAATGACAAATGGCTTCTGTATCATTTCTTTATTTTTGGAAAGGAGGTGAATCTGGAGAGGTCCAGCCCGTTGCCTGAACTGCAGTCAGTCAATTGAGAATTTGCATTAGAGGATCACTGAGGTGTCTTCCAACTCAAACTATTCCATGGCTCTGTAGAATTACTTGCTCTTTAAGAAAAAAGCAGTTGTGTACAGGTAGCACAAGGAATTTTTTTTTACCCCTATTTATCCCTCAGATTACTAAAATCTCTGAGGGCTCACCAGCAGCCTGTTTTTTGAATTCACCTTTTTTTATAATAAGATAAGAGAATACCCCATCCTCAGTGTTAGCTCTTATCTCCCAATTTAACAGTTGATGTTAGCTTTCAGGAAGATCATTCCTATTGCTAATACCTGTCAGGTTACAGTGGGTTGGACTGTTAAAAATCTCAGGTTTCTGACAGGAAATGGAAGACCACAAATATTCCACATCCTTAAAAATTAAATGGCCTAAGAGTTGAAGGCCCAAACCAGACTGAGTGGGTACTTTATGGATGCTGAAGGGAGCTGAGGGTTGGATTCACCTCCACTGATGTGAATTGATTGAGTGCCAAAATCTGGGAACCCTTTTATTTATGTAGTGTCTTTTAGCTGCTGTGCATTTTTATTTAATGGAATTTTCTCTCCCTTTTTTAAATTTTACCGATTCTTGTTTATTTTGCTGGCAACACTTTTGAATTGCTGAACATAATGGTGATCTCACACAGGTGGTACTGAGCTCCTTGGAAATTCCAGTGTGAGGGTGCCACACTCCAAAATCTCTGGTAGAGAACAGTAGGAACAAAGCAGCTCTACTTTTATTATAATTCTGATTTTGCAGCTGGAGATAAATATTCATTCATAACCTATGGATGAGCTTTGTGTTCACGTGAGCCCAGGCACTTCAAACCATCTTGTAGCTCAATCTGTGATTATAATAATCCTTTTTTTATGTACAAACCTTCTCAACAAAGATTTTCTGTTGTAACAGTTAGTAAAATTCTGCAGGATAAATGCATATTCATGTGTGAGGGAATCTATTTCTATTAGAAGTGACCACTTCTATTAAAAATGACCCTTTCAATGACATGTACAACATCATTTACCTGTTTTATGTCTGTCAGTGTTCACAAATCTATCTGTCATCTGTTCACAAGTTAATTTTTCATATTGCAAATGTGCAAATCAGATCTGATGCAGGTCTTCACTAAAGAGGAAATTTGGAGAAATTAAGTGTATGAGCCTCTCTTACCTCTGTCAACCAGACTTGCCAACATCACAGAATTTATATTAAATCTTCATGAAAAGACCTTTTTCCCCATGGAAAACATTGCCTGTCATTGACTGTGATCATGTCCTTTGCACCTTTACAATTGCTTTTAATAATTGTGTTTTTATCTTTGTGCCTCAAAGCAGTGACGAGCTGCACGACGTAAAAAGGCCTTTTTTACCCTTTTGCAAATAGCAATGGAGGTTAATTTTTCATTACCCACTCTGCAGACTTTACTCACTATTCCAAGAATATTGTCTATGTCTGCCTATTCTCCATCCAGTAGTAAAGCTGTGCTAATCTGGCAATGAAAATAAGTTTTACCACCACAGTCACCTTAAAGCCACTGATGTTTCATTTTTAAGCCCCTTTGTTTACTTGACCTTTATGAGTGTTGGTGTAAATAGGAAATGGTGGAATTTGCATCCATTATTGTGCCAAGGAGCTCCCTCTCTGTGAGTTCAGCTCTCCTCTGTAAATCCATTTTTCTGCAGTGCTCAGAGGCCAGAGAGGAATGTTCAAATATTTAGAGAAAGTACTGTATAGTATGTTTAGAATGAAACATATTTTCTTCCTGTCCCATTTTCCTGCCATGATGGATGGCTTCCCCTTTCCCTGAGTATTCCAACCGAATGGTTTTACACCTACAATGAATTTTCCTGGAACAGCAACCCTCTGCTGAAATGGAAATTGCAGTAAATGTCCAGGCTGTTTTGGGAAACACAAGTTCCCCTCAAGGAGGGGAACCTCCACCTGCAAAAATCCCCTACTTAAGCAGAAAACACCCAACATTAATCTTGGATGTCAGCGCTTTCCTCAGCTTGATGGGAATTCTCAGCCTTGAGAATTCAGAGCACTTTGCATCCCGGGCTTGGTTCTTCCTGGAATGAGTGTGGAACCAACATCTTTCAGACTTTCCAGAGAGAACTAACACTGCAAAAACTGGTGCCAGGTGAGCTGTGTGTGAATTGTACCATGGGTGGCTCTATTTTCATTTAGAAATGGAAACCATAGTGCTGCATGAAGTGTCAGAATGACATAATCACAGAATGGTTTTGTTGGGAAGGACCTCAAAGAGCATCCTGCCCTGGGCAGGGACACCTTTCACCAGACCAGCTTGCTCCAAGCCCCGTCCAACCTGGCCTTGGCAGGTGTTAAAAACCTCTTGCAAAATCAGATAGAAATGGGTTGACTGGGAAGAAACAGTAGGAAAGAGGAGAGAATAGTGTGCGGTCTCAGAGAAAACAAAAATGTGCCTCTTGGTTAGGCCTGAGTGACACGACTTGGCTGAGAAATATTTTATTAGTGAATTTGTTGTCATTAAGACCCTTTCCTTGACCAGGAGAGATGAAAATAGTAGCAAGCAGCTGTGGGAAGGGAATCTCAGCTGAAATTCATGTTAGGAAACACCAAGGGGAGATCTGACTGTGTTGCAAAATATACTTTATTAAATTCTTTATCACATAAAAATACTGCAATATTCAGTGGGAGCTCAGTGCTGCTTATGCCACTATACAAATTTTCTCTCAGTCCTCTCATTTTTATTGACCTGCTGGGCCTCCTATTTATTTTTACCTGAAGTTCCTAGAACGTGGGTGATTCATTTCCATTCTGTCTGTCCCGAATTGGGGCCACCCACATTTCATTGCCTCAGTCCTTTAACTTATTTATAGATAAAAAGAAAAGTGTTTTTGCTCTTATAGTATCAAATACTATCAGAGAGAAAGCTGCCAAAATGCCTTTAAACTGGGCAGATCCTGAGTGTGATATGTCTGTGTTCTGGTTTTATTATTTCATGCTCTGAAAAGGAAATTAAGCTCATGGAAAGTATGTGACATGACAGCAGTTGTTGCTGTAATATCGTGCACACAAAGAATGTTGCTGAGGAAATTATTCCATACTATTTTTGAAAGGATTGTCAGTGCAATACTTTTTTTTCCAAAGCAAAAGCCAATCATACAGTATTGCTTTTCTGGGGGAAAAATAGAAGGAAAAAAGTCTATTTTTAGCATTTTTAGAAATGGTTATTCAGAACTTTTCCTTGATTCTGAATTTGTTTTGGTGTGAATTCAACAGGAAGAATAAAACTCATCTCGTCTCCAAAAATTTAACGTTTTCTTTCAGCTCTGACTTCACAGCCAAGTTTAAATGCTTAGTCCTTTAGTAGTTATGCATATGAATTTTAACCTTTTGATTGTGTAATATACAATTAAATCACAAGAGGAGTTGAACGACTGATCCCTATTAATGGATTAAAAAATACCCTGGTAAAGGAGTCAGACTAAGATCTATTCCCACTTTCATTATTTGGATATTTCAAGTGGTTTAATGACTAATTTGAATCTTACCCTGATCCCTGTCAGGGATGTAAATTTTATTTTATGACCTGATCTATCATATCACACAAATGAAATGAAACTGATCCTGGAATAGGACTGAAATCCCAAATCAAACACAGGGTATTGCTCTGTGCTGGCTGCTTTTCCTGATGAACTCCTGGAGTGCAGCTTTCTTGTCTTGGAAAAGATTTTGCTCTAAGACCACTTATTTCTTAGACCATATATTTTTATATATATATATCCATATATATATATGGATATATACACACACACATGTAAAAGTGATATCCTTGTGTGGGAATGCTCCGTATTTCTTATTGCTTATTCAAACACCTTTTCTCACTTAAAGCAAACAATTAGTCATTCATTTCTTGATTAATTTTCATGTAGGAAGTCTCCAACATCCACTGGCTGTAAAGAAGACCAGATGAAAGAAGTCCTAGAATTGGGTAAGTCATGTCAAGTTTCAGTTTGGCTTTTGCCATCTTTTGTATTGTTTAGAGCAGCTGTGGCCAAATAAAAACATAGGAGTGGCTTCTTTAGTAACTCTTGATTTCTTTAGAGCAATTGCATTTGCTATAAACTTCTAGGTGAGACAAAGACATCTTTAAGAGAGAATCAAACAAAGGCTGGCTCGTGTGTTTTTATCTGCCCTTTCTGGCTAAAACTGTATTTTCCTTTTTATAAAGACAGTAAGTGTTAATTTCCATGTTGATTTCCCCCTGGCACTGAGTGTGCTGGGAGAAGAAATTCTTTTAATCCAACACATTCTGTGATTTTCTTTTCTTTCAGTCGATGTTGAGGATGAAGACACAACTGGAGAAGTTAATAAGACCCCAGATCTTTCAACACTCTACATGCTTCAAATAGTGTCAAAGGCCATTGATATTTCTCTTGCAAAAGTAAGACTAATTATGGTAACTGTAAATAATTTACAGTAAATAATACAGTAAATTAACATATAAAATAATACAGTAAACTAAATAATACAGTAAATTAACTGTAAAGAATTTAATCATAAATAGATTTTTGAGGTTGTTATTTGAGCTTCCTTGGCCAAAGCTGCAGTGGGTTGCTGTGTGTTATACTTTTGTATTCCTGAGTATATTCCTTAGCTGGGTGACAAAGTAATTTAGGGATGCCTAAATTCAGAGAAATACCCTCATGGATCAGCCCACTTGAAGCACAGATAATAGCCTTAATTAATTAAACTTGTATTATTTTCTTGATGCCTCTAGTCAGTTATTCATGTGCTTATTCTCCAGTCCTTTCCACTGACAGTGGTTTATTATTCCCCTATCACTGTTTCTCCCTTGCTTATCTCCCCTATTTTGAGCAGAGGTGAAATTATTAAATATTTTTCCTTCCCATTCAGACAGAGGAGAAAAAAAACCCAGACGAAACAACGTGGGTGTCTTCCAATTTAATTTCTGGTTCAAAGAGGCTGGAGTAACTCTACCAGCCCTGAGTAGTCTTTTTGTATTTACTGAGCTCTGTTCTAGCTTGAATACAATTTATTCAGTGTGACTGTTGCTGGATGGTCGTGGTCTGCAGTTGTTCAGGGCCAAGATCTGGATTTGTGCCATCTGACAGAGGGAAATCAAACTTTAAATTAAAATTTACCTCATAGCAGCAGCTTTGAGAGGCAAAACAATCTTCCTTTCTCCATTCTGTCCCCCGCAGGGTCCTTTTCTCCCTCATGGCACCATTGGTAGGCGTTGCTCTTCCAGCTGTTACATTTCAGGCAATGTTCTGTAGTGCTTTCATGGGAAGCTGTGCCCCAGACATCAGACATAAATATTTTCCAGTGCTGAGCAGCTCCCAGCATTATGAGTGGAAGGAATATGGCAGGAAAAGGAAAATATTGCTCCTTTTCATTGGGGTGTTGCTATTTACAGTATGGTTGAAACAGAGGAGGGTGGTTATCCAAAGTTAGTCATTACCCTTCCACATTCCTCCTTTCTTTTCTACAAGTTGCTGTGTTTTGGATTTGTTTTTGAAATGAGAATTTTTTTTTTTTTCTTTCTTTTACAGGAATTAAAAAATCTTCTGTTTGGCTCTAGTCTTTGTTGCTTCAGTGAAGAATGGAAAATCCAGAGTTTTACATTCAACAATATCCCACAGCTAAAATACGGCATTGTGCAGAAAAAGGTACTGTAAATTCCTTCCTTGCAGTGATCTTTGCTTTTCACACTGACTTTACAAAGGCTGTGTGTTTCAGCAGTGAAAAAAACAAAGTTTTCTGAAGACTTTCCTCTTTCTTTAAGTTCTCTGGTTACCAGTGGATGATGTCACTTTGTAAAGTCGTGGTGGGAGACTTGAGGTGGATGGAGGAAAACTTGAAGGAGCTGTAGAAAGTGTTCAAATGTGTGTGTGTGTGTGATGGGGAATCATTCCCAGGCAGGAAGAGGAGCCACTGCAGCTCAGGGCTAGTGGTGGTAAAAGAATACAAGAGCATAAATCAAGGGGGGAGATTAAGAGAAAAATGGTTTTAAATTAAACAAATTTAAGATGCAGCTTGGTTGGTCTCAAAATGAGACATAGCAAGAGTTGTCTGGAAAATCACAAGGAGATTTTTACTTCCTGAAGATACTGGGGTCAGGTGATGAGGTTCACTCCTAAAACAAAAGGAGCAAATGCCCTTACAGGGTCCCTGGGACACTGGCAGTGCTGCTGGGCTCATCTCTCTGCAGCCTCCTTTCTGTAATTCTGGCCTGCAGCCACAAGATGCCAACTCTTCCCTACAATGAGGTTTTCATCATTCCCTGACAGCATCTACCAGGTGGACAGATGTGGAATGGCCAGTGGGGCCCTGTGGTGACCACAGCTGGTCAAAGCACCGTGCCAAGACTTGGGGCAGCCTGGCCCAAGAAATCCCGGGAAATTTTTGGTGCTCTGTGACCCAGGGCATTCAGTCACTTCTCTGGCCTCTCCCTCTTAGTCCTGTGTGGGCTCACAGAGCTTCTCCCCTCTCTGCTCTGTGTTGCTCACCTCGGTTTCACAGGCTCAGACCGGGGACCACCCTCATGCCACAGGGTTGTGGAACTACCCCCAAAATCCAACAGAACCTTGTCAGGATGGTTCCTCCCCAGCTGCTCCAGGGTTTTGCGCCAGCCCTGTGGCTGTGCTCGTGCTCCTGGGGTCTCCACACAAGGTCTCTCCCCTCAGGAGCAGGGATCTGAGGAATTCAGGGAATACTTCCAGGCTCCCCTTCACAAAACACTCATTAAGCCTCTGTGCTGAGGCAGAAAATCTTTATCTGGCCTGAGAGAAGCAGACCATTACACAGAAATGAGAGGAAGAGAGGCTTTGAGGCAAGGACAATGGCTAATAAACATGTCATTAAGATGTTTAATTAACTTACCTCATCTAGTTAAATATTTCATTAGGCTGGTGGTCTCAGAAGAAAGCTGCTTATCTTACAAACCCTAGCGGAAAAAGAAGATATTAAATGTTAATTTAAGCTCCAAAAGGAGCCGTGGCAGTGGTGTTCACTGGCCCACAGAAAATGTTACCTTGGTGTTTCCAGCCCCTGCTGCTGGAGAAAGGATATCTCATCACTTCCAACCACTCACTGGCCATTAAATTCCCCACCATAAATTCCACTGCAGGAACGGTGTTTTCTTAGACTGTGTCTGTTTCAGCTCATTGATATATTCCTCCTCACTTCCAAAACTCATTTCAGCTCAACAACTGTTTGGTTCTTTCTTACGTGAAGTTTTTCTGGTGCTATTAAAAAAAATTTAGAATAGAACTTAGAAATTTAGAATTTCTTTTTTGACTGGGAGGCTCTCCCTGATGGACTGAAACAAACCTCGCTTTTTTCCTTGATATATTTCAGATTATTCACTCATCAGTGATTTAAACAATTAGAGGCAGTGTGTGTATAACATAAATGAGAAATGGGAAGGTGTCAATATCTAAGCTCTTTCCTAATTCCAGGACTTTCATTTTCTAGGTCCCACACTGCATTTACCTGCAGGTCCCCTTCCCTTGGTGCTGCACTTAGGACAAGCTGAAAATTAAACTGATGGCTTTAATCACATTTCTGTGTAAAACCAGCTCTGCTGGCTGCCCTTTCCCGTCTTCTCCAGGGTTTTGAGAGGATTTTGATGGTGGCATTGTGGTGTCTGTGATGTTGGCCTTGTGTCCTGCATAAAGCCCAAACCAGCTATGAACCTACTTTCCATAAAATTTAAAGTTAATACGGCATTATTGGTATTGTGGTTTTTTTCCTGTGACGTTAATAATTTGAAAGATTCAAACTTCCTTGGTTTTCTTTCTGTCAGAAATAAGGACAACCTTCAGGCCAGGATCGGAAGCAAAATCAAGTTTATTAACAAAAAAATTGTCCGAAAAAAAGAAAAAGAAAAACCGGGTTACCAAGATTGGAGATCCGAGTTACCAAGATTGGTATATGCCCCAGTGGCAGAGGACTACAGTGTTGGAGCTGAGCTATAGGTGGTAAATACAGGCCTTCCTCCAACACCGGGCTTTCCCCAGGCTAGTCCACAGAGAAATAGCACCTCCGGTCCTGAGACAGGGCTTTTTATGGCTGCTATCCCCGCCCAGGAACGCCCCTGCCTGCCCCCTGTCCGGCCCCCATGGCCCTTGGCAATTGGTGGCTTTAAATGGTGAGGTCACTCNTTTCTGGCGGGAAGGAGCCTCATTAGTATTCAAGGTTGCCATGGAGTCCAGTGACAGAGGGACAGTGAAGTTACTATTTTTAGAAACTGGCAGTTAGGGATCTCAGTTAACTGGGGAGCCCCAGACCCCTTTTCCAAAGTAAAAACACATTTAAAACATACATTTAACACCTTAAATCAGTACAAAAACACATCTCCCAACCAAAGAGAACACTGGTATACAGGAAAAGTACAAAACAATCATCACTCTCAACTTATTCGAAGGGAGAGCCAAAAAGCATAACTTAAATCATTGTTAGGGAATCAGGAACAACTAGGAAAAACATTACAACAAATACAACCTTGAATATCTATTCCTCTTAACAACTAAACCTTTCAATAATTAACTGGGAACTTTGAGTAACTTTGATTAACATTATAATGAGGACTTGAAGAGGCAAAAGTCAACCGCCTAATTTTGTTTATGACATTTCTCTTCCCCAATGAGAGATTGAGGGAGAGAGGGAGAAATCTGAAATTTTTGTTCAGTGATGCAGGTGGGAATTTGAGGTGCTGAGGAGAGGTACAAGGCTTGTTTTCAGTCCTCTTAAAATGTTTCAGTCCTTGCAAAACACTCAGATTTGATTTCTCTCTGAAAGTTAAACTGCAGCTCCATAGGGACCAGGAGATTTTTAGTTTTCATATCCCAGATTTAAAAAACCCCACATTTCTTTTGATGTTATAGATGTCTAGGTCCTTTCAGGAAACTTAAAAACACTGATTTTTCATGGGCTCCCACAAAACCCCAGGGCCACAAAGAGCACTGTAAAGTCAAGGCTCGAAAGAGAGTGGTTAAAGGATTGCTTTGGGCTGGATGGGAGCACACAGAGGTTTTCCCCAGCGTGCATCTAGGTTTTTGCTCATGGAGTGTCCCCTTTTCCCCCAGGGTGGCCCATGTGGGGTTCTGGCTGCAGTCCAGGCCTGTGTCCTGCAGCAGCTGATCTTTGCAGACAGCAACAGGAACAAAGACCCCCGGTAAGTCACTGACTGACACCAGCAATTCTCCCTGCAAAAGTAAAAAAATTTTATTTTTCTGCTGCAGCCACTCAGGAGCCTTCTGAGTTTGAACTTGTTGAACTTTTTTTTCGTGTCAGAGAGAGGGAAAGAAAGCAGCATCTGATTTACTTGTGTTTACTTCCCATTGAGCTGGAGGAATGCAGAAGTTGGTGTCTTATTTGTGTAATTGCTTGTGATTAACCCAAGAACCTCTGCGAAAACCCAACAGCTTGAACTGAGGCCAATGAAAATTATTTAGCCTCGAGGTCCTCATGGAAATTTGATTTCAAACAAAAAAGTAATCAAGGTCTGAAAGACCGTGAAGCTCATCCAGTGTTTGACGCTAAAAATCTCAACAAAGTTGAAAAATTAAAGCTATAACAAATTTTTTTTCTTGTAACTCTATTTGATCATTCATGTTTAAACTCCTTAATGGAATTTGAATTTATATTCTGTGTATTTTCCACTTGCTTTAAAGGAATTTTGTTAAGTGTTGCTATTAACAAGGAGATCGCTTGGACTGCTATAATAATAATGTACTTGTCACATTGCTAAAGGAACAGGGCTTATTGAATGAAATTCTGGAAAGTAATGCCTCAAAAATTACTTTATTACCAGTTTCCACGTATTTGCCTTTTGTTCTCAAGAAGAAATTAAATCCATTGCAAAAGAAAAACTCCACAAAGCTTCCCTGTGCCTTAAAGGAACAGAATGTTAAACAGGGAAAATGATTTTACTGGTTTGTGCTGCCACCACCTTGTTTTGCTTGTGACCTCAATTAGTCTGACCTCGATTTAGTCCGAAGAGAAGCTTTCATGCTGAGATCTTTCTTGAACTTCATTACCTTCCAGTATAAAAATGTTCCTCTTGTATTAAATTTTGGCCTTAAATACCCATTTTTTCTGCTTGGAACTGCTTAGGAAAATGCTGTGGTCTCTGTTGATATTCCTTAGTGTTGTCTGGCTTACACTTAACGTAAATGCATTGTTTGGGCTGGTTTTCATCAATACTGGAAAGAAAAAGGTACCTGTAGAGCATCATTATTTGTCTCTCCTGCCACCCAGGATGGGAATGACAGAAATTATCCAGCAAAACTTTAGGATTCTAATTCAGATTATAATGAGGGCAGACTTTTCAAGGTTCTTGTCTACACAAAAGAAAAACCTCAGAAACTTCTTTGCAAGAAGCTCAGTACATACTTAGGTTTTATGACCAGGAATCTCCACAGAAGAATTATTTCTGGTTGTGAAAACCAAGAATTGCTTTCAGCTTTGAGGACAGCCTTTGATCATCCCCTCCTTGGTCCCTTTGTGGCTCAGGTCATCCTTAGTAAAAATCGAGATGTTAATTTTCCTCCTTCAGCATGGTTCAGCGATCATAAATGAAATAAAATTATGGGGCACCCAAATAAGTGGATGGAGGCCAGGTTGTTTAAACTCTGTGTCCCAGCTCGTGCCAGCCCCAACCCATCCTGTTTACTTGGCAGAATTTGCCTCTCCTGTTTTTCCCCTCTCATTATCCACATGGTTTTAAAAGATTTTTGTTTTTTATTCGTGAGAGAAACATACTTTTCTTATGCTGGGTTTGCCGTGGGCAGAGACTTTTAGTCAGGGACAAAGAAAGGGAAGTCTCAGAGCTTGAAACAAAAGGATAAATATTCCTTTCTAATTCTAACCTGGATTTTCAAACTATCAACCAGTTCACGGGAAGTGTTTGATTTCAGGCTTCTTCAACATTCAAGAAATAATTATCATGTCTCCTTCTCCCTCTGCTGCCTCTCTCAGACACATAAATTAGCCGTGATTCTCATGAATTTCTGCGTGCCTGTATTGGAACACAGAGATAAGGGAAAGTTGTGATTATATATTTTTTTCACTTGAAAACTCTAAACTCTCACCAATTATTTCCCATATCTCACATCCTTCAGAGAGGGAAACATTCTCTAACTGAACTTTATATTCAATGCAGACATTGAACATGAAAGTCTGCTTAATTTTTTTGATGTTTGGTGTTTCTTGTTTAGTCTTTTGAATTATTAGATCTTTTACTCAAACGCTGGGAACAGGTTTTGTCCTCATCTCCCATGCTGGTAACACTCTAAAACTGATTAAATCTGAATTTCAAAGACTGCCATTCTTGCAGCCACTAGAGGAAACTCCAGTTAGGTTCTTCCCAGGGCCATGGCCACTTCTTCAGGACCATGAATGTTTTATTCTCAAATCTGCCAGTTTTCCCATTTTGTGACTTTTAGTCTTCTGGTCCTGTAATGTTTAGGTCCTGACTTTGGGGCACACCTTATTTAAAAATGCAAGCCAGTGTTTATTGCAGATGGTGCTTTGGAGAAAGTTCAGTAGTGGGTAAAAACGTTATGGTGTAGATTTGTTTAAAGGAGTTAAAAAATAACTTCAGAAAGAAATTAAGTATGGATCCCTTGAGAAGCTAAAAATTATATTTCAAACATAAAACAATCCTGTTGGAGAGTATTGAAATTTTTATTACGGATTTAAAGATGAAGTAGCTTCTCTTGTCCATTATTTGCCAATGTGGCATTGCTCCCTGAAACATTTACCTGCTTTTTTGTCCAAGCAAGTAAAAATATGTTCTGTGAGAGAGCAGCTCTTTCTTTTAGAAGATCAGGGTGTGACAACAGGTCTGTGCAGAACCAGTTCCGGTTGTTGATCATGCCTTGTTTGGTCTTCTCTTGATTTTCATCCATCACTTTTAATGATAAAAACAGTTTTATTTTATTCATTCCTAATAAATCAGACACTAGCTTAATTATTGATCTCCTAGAAGAAGAGACTGTGAATTTAATTTTGTAAATTCACCTATATGACAGGAGCAATGTCACAGAACACAGAGACGTAGCAAGTTTACAGTTGCTTACAACCATCATTAGGAGCAACACAAACTCCTCCAGGTCCCCCAAAAAGCAGCACAGAGCTGTTGACACTTGAACTGGGTGAATTAATTTCCTTCCAATGCCTGTTTTCCTTCTGGCTCGAGAAGAGATCCACCCAGTGTGCCCAGTTTGTTCTGCAGCAATCTAAAGACAGAGTTGTTCTCCCTACAGCTCCATTTACTGGGATCATCCTCAGGGCCCAAGGTACCTTCTGAAATGCCTAAAATGAGATTTCTCCTCAGAGAGTGGTTCCAGGAAGGAAGCCCAGTGGTGTCACAAATTGCATCTCCCTCTTGAGAGCTGTGTAGGTGCTGAGAAGTCTCAGTACAGGGTGCACAGTGAGTGCTCTTGTGGCCTCATTCAGCTGCTGGGTTCCCAGAGGAAGGTGGGATTCAGCTGTACCTTTACCCCTGGAATGTCTCCCCAGGCTCCCTCTTCAGCTCACAGGATTTTTGGCCATCCCAAGTTGTCTCTTTCCCAGCTGTAGAAGAACTGAGGTACCTCAATGATGATTTTCTGAGGCAACTTACCGGAGCTTTGTTATTAATCGTTGCGAAATTGTTTCTAAAGATGCTTTTGTTCTTTTAGGGACAAACCTGCCATGAATCTGTTTGCCCTGACATTTTGCTGCTTGTCTCTCCCCTTTCTTTCCTGGGCTGCAGTTGTCTCCAGCCCTCAGAAGCTCACAGGACCAAGTGCCTCTCCTCGGCCCTCGCTGACGTTCTGTGGCGTGCGGGGGGCCACGAGAAAGCCATCGTGGCACTGTGAGTAGGAAAAGCACTTTTAGTCACTGCACACTGCTCTCACACCTCTGTCTGTCCCAAATCTACACAATTCACAATATAAAAGCCTTGTAAACTGTGCTTATGCCATGTAAAAGAGCCTAGGGAGAAATGCAGAATGTAGCTTCTGCTGTCCCAGGAGCTGGGACAGAATACACAAAACGTTTTGAAGTTGCTGTGAAAGATCCTGTGGATTTAATTGAATGTAAGAATTCTCCAAAATCTTTTTACCAAGAGTTGTTTTTCCAGATGCAGCATTTTGCTCTTGTATTGCAGGATATTTTTATTATGGCTGGAATTAAGCTCCTTTTGCTGCGTTTGCCCCCTTAGTTTATGCAATTCAATTTGGCTGCTTGCACACAAAACATCCAACTTTTAGATCCCTACCTTTGGCTGCAATGGAACCTGAAGGATATTTTTAAGTGAGTCAGGTTTTGTGGGCATAATTAATTTCTTTTAAATAACTAATACAACTAAAAAATAATGGAGAGGCTTTGGGACACAGAAATCCTTAAACCTGAAATAGCAGCAGCCAATTCAAAGACATTTCAAATGATATTTTGCATATTTTACAGCTCAGAACTGCTTCCTCTGTGATATTTTCCATATGTTCTTCTGCTTGTTTGAATGTCATTGCTCTAATAACATTTTTCAATAAAACCTGTCGTTAACATCTTAAAACCTATGTTTATCCTCTTTCTGTGTGGAGAACCTTGTCATTGGTGTGAGACTGAGAGAGCACAGTGCAGATAAAGTGGTTGCTTCACTGACAGAAGTTTGATTTGCAATATGAACTTATTTACAAGAAATCTTTTTTAAAAGTCATTAAAAATAGTAATAGTAATAATAATAATGCAAATCTTTGGCTCAGCATTCAGTTCATAAAACATATTGAGTCCTCTTTAATGCCATTTTCTTCCTTTTAACATGAGCTTTGTCTGAATATCCCCTTCAGGCCATCAGGAAGACAGCAGTTCACTCCCACAGGAAAGTACAAGGCAGATGGGATCCTAGAAACTGTAAGGCTCTGTGTGACTCCCATTCTCCAGACCCTCTTTCTTGCTTTCCCTGTTTTAGTTCAATGAATCTGATTCCCATTGCTCTCCTCATGTTTTAAAAACTTTTATATTAAATTAGTTCTGATCCAAAACCCAACAGGAAATAAAAATCCCCCAGCCTGCCTGGCTCTGAGTTGCCCCAGTGGCTGTGGACAGTTGGGCTTTCTGAAGTCCTTTTTTTTTTTTTCCCATTTACCTTCCAAACTTAAAAACTCTGCCTGCTGTTAATGATAGACAGTAAAAATGAATGTGGGTCCTTCCAGTTGACCATGAGCATGAAAAGGCACTGTTTTCTTCTTGTCTTACACAGAATTCTTTGCCTTTTTTTTCCCCTCCAGGAGCTCCAAGTGGCAGAACACTTTCCAGTTCTGCCCTGTTTCCATCTGAGGCTCTCAGATGGGTTTGCAAGCAGTGGTGCCCTCAGCCAGGCTCTTGTGGTTGGAGGAAATGTTTTTGGCCTCCTAAATGGGGGAATGGATGTCTCAAAAGCTGAAGATGGAAAAATATGGAATTGAGGGCCTGGATCTGTGAGCTCTCCTGGATTTCATGTTAAATAGGAATACTCATTTTCCCTGGGTAGGATAAATGCCTCACCATAGAAATACAAACTCCTGAGCTTCTTGCCCATCCTGTGTCTTCTGCAGCTGCAGTGTTCCTCTGTTCTAGGAGTTGTTTTTCTTTGCATAAACAGTGCTTAAAATTGAGTCAAAGTGTCTGTTCAACAAACTTTAAAACATCAAGAAGCAGCATTGAAAAATTCAAAATATGAGGTGCTGAGATACAATTCTGTCCCAAATAACAGTAGGAAGAGCTGGATTTCATTAGATCTTTATTTCTTTTTGTTAGTGCAGATCTTTCCAGGCAGTTTGAATGTTTTGCTTACTTCATTTCAGCTTTCAGGCTATAAAAATGAGTTGCTGTTTTGTAAGTCACCTTTTTTTCCTTCTTGCATTTCTTCCCAGCTAATACTTCACAGTGCCACGAGATACGAAGATCTGATTGTATTTCTACAGCAAAATATTCACCAGGTACTGTGCTTAGAGGACAATTGAACAAATTCTGGTTCAACTGCCAGACTTTCTGTGTCTGTTGTCTCTCACAATGTGTTCTGAACAGTGTTTCAGACACTGGATGGACATGTCTTGCATTTTAACAAACACAGCAACAAATTCAGTTTTGGCATAAATCACAGCAATTCTTTCTGCCTTCAGTTCCATTTGCATTTCTGGAGGATTGGGCAAAAAATATATACACAACAAACACAATAACACCAAAATAACACCTTTTCTTTCTTTTTCAGTTTGAAATTGGTCCCTATGGATGCATCCTCCTGACTGTGTCTGTCATCTTATCACGATCCATCAACCTGTGAGTGCCTCTCTAGCCTTGTTTCATACACTGCAGAGCAAAGTGAGCTGTGAAAAGTGAGGAAAAATCCATGGTGTGCTTAAATCTCTGGATTTTTTAATCTGTCCTGGTGTTTGCTCTGATAAATGTGGGGGGATTGTACAGATTTACCCAGTCTTGGTGCTTTTTTTGTTGTATACACACACTTGTGTGTGTGAATATGTATCTATATCTATATATATCTATTTCAGTGATCAGTCCACCACATCTGATATCAAATACTCCATCTAAACATTAGGGATCATGCCTGAGGTTCTTCTCTGTGCTCCCTACCTTGACAATTTAAGCAAGACTCGTTTAGAGGGTTATTTATTTCACAAACTCGAGGTATCTTAGGTAGGGGGAAATAGCTTCCCTGTGGTGCCCCAGTCTCTCTGTCAGTGATAATGATAAGGGAAAGCTGGAATAAAATGGATTAGGCAGCTCATTTTTAGGTAGCTGTAAGTAATGCATGACAAGTCTGATCTCAGTTTATTGCTGTAATGAATATTCTGAGCTCCATGTCATGGGAAGTCATCACAACCTCTTTAAAAGCTCACTGAGGCTTGCCCAGGCACAGTGGCATTTAACTGAGCTTTTATGCAGACTGAAGGTGTTCCTGTGATGCTGTGAGTGGCAGTGGGTCAGAATATAAAGGTCAAACTCCACTTTCGTGAAAACCCCTGGGAGCCAGGGAAAGCTGCTCCCTCACAGTTTGTGCAAACAAATGACACGGAGAGAGCAGCTGCACCGAAAGCAGCACGAGCCTGATTCATGGAAGCTCTTATTTCTTACAGCTCTGCATTGTCTGGACAAGAAACAGCAGCTTAGTCCAAATTTGAGATCCACAATCAGTTGCTCACCTGCTGGGATCCCAGCAAGCGTTTGCAGATTGGGGTTTTTTTTGGTTTTATTGTAATTTCTTCCTTTCTTTTGCTTATAGTAACACTACAGCCCTTGGCTTGACTCCACTTTTGTACTCTAACACAAATGATGTGATAATTTCAGACCACAGGCCACTTACTCTCATTTTTCTGAGCTGGTTACAACAGAGGGGTTCAGATCAGTCAAGGTATTTGTGCAAGTAATGATCTGTTTGGCATTTGGTAGGTTCCTAATTGCTGCTGTCTGCACTGCTTTGCTTGCTCTAAGATGATAAATATTCTTTAATAATCAAAGCAAGGATATATTCTCCCCCATCACCTCCCAGTTCCTAACAGATGGATTATGACAAGGCCAGTCAATCATCTCTGTTGTTATTTGGGGGAGCTGTGTCTAAAGTGATCACGACAATTCCTTCTGGTGCCTGTTTGCATTTTAAACTATCCAAATATTGCTACAGATCCGATCCACAGTGTCAGAACAGTTTATGAAGTGCAGCTCTATTTTGAGGAATTGTCACGATTTTCTCACAGAACTTCATTTGAAAGTGCTGTTACTCCTCCAGCTTGTTCTGTGTAAGACTCTGCATTGGTTCCTATCTTTTGTTTACAAGAAACAGGAATTTTTCTATCTCTAAACACAATGGAAAGGGGTTTTAGACCTTTGCATAAATTTCTTTCAGAAGTGCAAACTGAATTTTGTTTCTGTAATCCTCAGCACTCGATTTAGCTGCCCGTGCCACAGTGCTTCTCTTAGGAGATTAAAAATATCAAGACAAATAACTCAGTGCTGATATCCTCAAGAAATATGTACCCTTGAGAGAGTGCTACCAGCATGGTAAGCAATTATTTACATAACTGGCATAGTTCTGGATGAACAGCTGAAGACAAAAAAGAGTTACTTTAGATAATGGAATTTTCAGCCAGTGATAGATCTCCCTGGGATTGTTCTGTCCCAGTTTTTTTCTTTTTTAACAGAAAATCAGCAGCTTTTTACAAAAGAAAACTCCCTGAAGTTTCAGTTGTCCAGATTTTTGTGTGCCTCTTGTGCTGCAAAAAAAAAAAAAAGATTATTTAGTTTTAATTGAGGAGTTGACAGCACTTAGATTTTTCCTATTTTGAGTGTAATTATCTATCTTAATGATCTTTATTGCCCAGAGAGGTTGTGAACTCTCCACCCCTGGAAGTGTCCAAGGCCAGGTTGGATGGGGCTTGGAGCAACCTGGGATAGTGGAAGGTGTTCCTGCCCATGGCTGGGGGTGGCACTGGATGAGCTTTAAGGTCTCTTCCAGCCCAAAGTATTCCAAGATTCTATAATTAATTTACTTTCTATGTAAGGATTTGCATCCAGGTCTTTATACTCAAAAAATCAGAAAAAAATCATGATGAATTTGACTTATTTTGGGTGTTTAGCTTAGACTGAGATAGATCATCTCCTGAAGTGCTTAGTTATCTTCCCTTTAAAGTGGAAAAATCTCAATAACCTGCTCATAAGCAACTTGACACTATAAATATCAAGTTGTGAGATGAAGTCTGTGTTATAGTGACAGGTCAATGAAAAATGGGAGATTAAATGTTCTTAATGCAGAGCATTGTACCTGATGAAAACAGTCTCAAATATACTCACCTAGGGATGGGCTTTAAATAGGCTGGTACAAAAAAAAGGAGAGAAATTCTGGCACCACCACTACAAATTTAATTATCTGAACACATCAGTTCAATTTTCTGTGATAGGCAAAAGGTAAATAATGTGTTGGGAGTTACAGTGATAAGAAATGAGAGCTGAATAAAAACACATGAATGGCTTTATGTAAATAAATGATCTTTCATATTTTATCTTGCATGTAGTCCTGTCTCCCCAGGCCAGTAAAGTCACATTAGCACTGGAACAGAGTGGGAGACAAAAACAAAGTTTCCCTGTAGTTTGCACAGATAAAAAAATCTTTTTTCTTTACCAGTGAAGAGGAGTAACTTGGAAGTCATAAATACTCAGGCACCCATGACAAGGTTGAATACATTATTCCTCAGAGTCCAAAAACCTGGGTGCTCTCAGGGGAACGCTCAGGCTTTGATGTTAAAACAAGCCACAATTCTCATTTTTTCCCCAGCAGAAGCGACTTTCAGTACTGGGAGATGAGGAAGCCAAAAGTATCAAGAGGATCAAGTAAATTTAGAGCAATTCCTGAAAAGTTTAAGCTCCAGTATCCCCAAACCCCCTGGCCTCGGTGTTACCCCCATGACCCCCATTTTCATGTTCTGCCTTGATCTTTGCTGCTGCTGCTGTTTTGGTCCAGCTCCATCATTTTTACATTGTTACAGATTTTTTCCCTTGCAAATGGAAATCCCAGCTTGCAGCCAGCTCTGTTGGGCAGTTGTTCTAAAATCACTGGCAATCTCAAGTAGGTTTTATTTCGTGGGGACGCATGCCAGGAAATGCAGGAGTTTGCGCTGCTTTGTAGATTTTGGGTAATGAGTTTTTCATGCCCCGAGCTCTAATGATCATCACTGCCTGAGCTGATAACAAATGGCCAGAGAGGAGTGAGAATTCCTGAGGAAGTTGCTGAGAACGCGCTGTTGCTTCTGGTACAGGAAGGAATGCTGGTCCCTAACAATTGTAACCTCTTTTTTTTTTAATTTTTTTTTTTTTTTTTAACCAACCAGTGAAAAATTAAAAAATAATCATATCTTAACAGCTCAGGGGACTAATCTTTCTGAGTGTGCAAGATGTGTACTGGAACCTTCATGCTGATGAGAGCTGCAGGATATTTTCCACGCTTGGGAGAGAGAATGAGCTCAAAGTTGGGCTGCAAGCCCCTCACCACTAAGTGTAGGAAAGTTGTGAATATTCAGGAGTGGTTTTAATGAGAGCTTCAGTGATCCCCACAGTCTGACTGAACTTCCAGCCTGCAGTGGAACTGCAGCACAGCTTTCCCTGCTGGATGCTGCCTCATCCTCTCCCAACCCTTGGCACCTTCCTCGCTGTGCTTACTCACGCAAAGCCGTGCCTGGAGTGGGATGTGGCTCCTTGGGATCCACTCACTGGATCCTCAGCTTTCTGTAAATTCCAGCTCCTTGGGATCCACTCACTGGATCCTCAGCTTTCTGTAAATTCCAGCTCCTCACCATCCTTCTGTTCCCACATTTTTCCTCATCACTGCAGTAACCTCATTGCATAAAAGCATCGTTACTGGAACCCACTGGAGCAAAGAACACGTGGAGTGAAAAAATTCCTTAGGTCGAATCCCTTCGTGGAAAAACAGGGAATTGCTGTTTTCAGGTTACCTGGAGACAATGCAGAAAGCCTGATCTGAAACACAGGCTCATTGTGTTGCTCACAAATCAAAATGCCACTGTTTGCATAACTTTTGTTGACTTGGGGATGCTTTATCAGTTACTGATACGAGGCCACGTGTCACTTTGTGCTCAGATTGGTCACTGGGGGTCTTTGCCATTTTTTCTCTGAAGTGTTTCTGTGAGAATAAGTAAAACAATGGCTTTAGCTGTGGGAAAAATAAAAAAGAACACTGATTTTGTGAGTCCAGAGGAGGCTGTGTACTTCATTAAGGTTGGCTGCTCATAAACCTTGGAAAATACACGTCAACATCTTCTTCCTTGTTGTGCTCCCACAACTCCATTAACTCCCCTTCTGTAGTCCTTACTGCTCCAGAAGAGGGTGTTCAGACCTGTTTCAAAATTATCTGTGCTGTTCCCATTGTGGTGTGGGGAATTTTGGTTGTTTGGAGTTGGTTGTTTTGTGTGTTTCTTAAATTTATTTGTTTCAAAGGCCAGTTCTTATTAAATTGAACAAATCACATTATGACTCCTTATCAGTCTAGGACTTCTCACACCCAATAACCCCACCTTTGGTTATTACCAGTTCATCTCATTCTCTGAAATCTTCTCTTAATGAACAATTTTTAAGTTGAGGAATCAAATGATTAAAATTATGTTGTTCTGTGCACTTGAGCTCTTATTCTTCATTCCTGTGGTACTGTTTTCCTGAATTGGAGAAGTTAAATTTCCTTAATCTGCCATTCTAATCCATCCTTGACATAAACACACAGAAGCACCAAATCATGTTAAATGCTGCCCATTATTACGCCAGGGTCAAATATATCTGTTTATCCTCCTGGGTTTACTTCTGTAATCATTTGTCTGGTTGCAAACAGTATTCCAAGAATCTTCCTCTTTTGGTCCATTGGCAAACTATTTTTTGTTTAAGTATAACAGTTCTGTCTGCCTTTACTCAGCAAGACAAGTTTTTATTGAGATGTGTAACAGGCAATGGTCATCATTGCAGTAATCTTTATCAAATAAATTTTTTTCTGTAACATTTCCCATATCCTTCCTTTATCATTTACAGCAAAATAACCCCAATTCTGACACATTACCTGACCGTAAATCTCTTCCAGTCATGCAGGACACTGAAATGGAAAGTGATGCTCTGCTGGCTCATGGGTTGAGGGTGGAACAAAGGCTCCCCCACCCTCAATCCACTTTCCTTTGCTGACACCTCTTCCTGTCCCAGAGCCGATCTCGAATCTGGAGTTCCCCTGAAATGCACCTTCTCTCCCCGTGCTGTTTGGCTGCTGAAGAAAGGCTTTCTGTGAAATACCCATTTGGCTGGCCCAGGGGTAAAATTCCAATTCCAGCTTCGTGTGAATGATCCAATCACACAGGGCACTCTGAGCTCCTGGTGGAAGCACATTTTTCTGTGAGCCAGTTTTCTGGGAAAACCTTTTCAGAGGTAGTTTCTCCTCCACTTGAGAGTGCCTGGGAGACCAACAGCAGGGGGAAGTTGTGTCTGTGAGCACTTTGCACTCAGGGCTTGCAGTTATGTGATATAAATAGATGTCATCGTGCTTTTTACAGCTTTTGGGGTTTAAAAAAGATTGGGAAGCTGCTGTTTTTGAGGGGAAACAGCTGTCCATGATGTTACAGTGCTAAAAAACAAGGAGCTGGGCACAACTGAAAAAAAAAAAATATTTGAGAATCTCAGGGCTCTCCAAGAGCTCTTTGTGATTTTGCAACATGAAGAAAGCATGAGGGTAGATTACCAGGAACAGCAGGAGGAACAAATAGGAGAGATTTTGTGGGATCCAGACCTCGGTAGGGAAGAACTGAGCCCTTTTTAGTTGGGGTAAGTGAACTTCTGTGCCTCCTGCTCGATGGGCTGCATGTAATTCCAGATTTTCAGGATCTTCCCTGCCTTTGAGGTTCTCTTGTGGGAATTGGACAGAGGCTCCCGTAGCCAAGGTGTTCACTGGGCAGGAGTTGCTTGCAACATTAATAAATTAATAAATGCAGAACCTTAATGAAGCACAGCTTGCAGCTGCTAAAAGGTAATAAAGAAAGGAGTTTGCTTGAAAAAATTTAATGTTTTTCCTTCAACGAAAGGCAAGAATACAGGGACAAGCAGTGACACAGCCTCAGCAATGTTTGTGGGAGGATGCGAGAGCAAGGTTTGACGCTGTGGGATTTCTGTGCTTACAAAAGTGGATAGGCAGTGGAATAGATTGGTGTGTGAAATGTCACCTTCTAATGCTTGAGAGAGAGGGGACCCAGGGACAAAAAGTGATGGGAAAAGGGGGTTTTGAAGACAAGATACAGGAAAGGAGAGTAGGGTCTCACTCCAGAGAAATGTGTAGGATCTGCCAAATAAAATCTGAATATAAGGAAGCAATTTAACATGGTAGATAAGGAATGTGACCCAGGTGGAAATGTGACCACAAAGGCAAAGACAAGGAAAGGCTGAATTAGGTTTGAGGACGTCTGCTATGCTGGAGGACAAGGAACAAAGATTAGTGGTAAACAAAAATGAAAAAGTGAGATCAATTAAAAAAAGAAAGGGAAGAATCAAGAAAACAAAGAGATTGTTGTGCTGGTTCTGTTATCTTGATAGGTGAGGGGCTGGTGAATTGGGAAACAATGGCAAACATAATAAATGGGGGGAAATGTGGGGTTTGCACAGAAAATTGAGTTGTGTGACTCTTGTCCCCCTGGTAAGGAAATTCAGGAAGATGTCACCATCCGGGGCCACGGGACAGAAGTGGAGTAGAAACTGAGTGACAGCAGGTTTGGTGTGGATGTGCAGCGGAAAGGTCACTGTGGGAATAAATCCAGATTGCTCCCCTGACACATCCAGCTCCTTGTAGGACAGATCAGGATAAATGATAAAGCTGAGGAACAATACTGAAGAAAGGGAAGATTATTAGCTCATTCTCTGGGGAACCTTCAGATTTCTCAAAATAGTGCAGAGGAATGAAAAAAGTGCAGTGAGCAACAACCTTCTCTGTCATCAGTGGTCTGAGTCTTGGTGTTGGAAAAGTGAGAAAAAAATCTGGTTCAGGTGAGGTCAGACCTGAGGAAATGAAACAACAAGTGATTTCCTTATCATATTAATCCAAAGATATCAGGCAAAGATGGGAGGTGTCTGTGTAGAGTGGAGGTGGCTGATAGGAGGAGTAATGTAAAGAATGCTCCAGGTCTAAATGAACATTGTGCCTTTCAGTAAGGACAGCAACACGGTGCAAAGTCAGCATGGCTAATGGGAATTCCTGCATAATAACTGAATTAAGGTTGTGGGAGGTAGAATTCAACCTGAAAAAATGATGATGGCTACACAACAAAATGAGAAAAATAAACCAGGTAGCTTTGTACCTTCACCTCATTCCTAAACTTATTCCACACTGTTGAGCTCTCTCTTCCTTGGTCAGACTTTATGAATGGACCTGATCCTAAAATCTTACCTTTGTCATGCCTTATTTAAATATAGAGTAACTTGAGTTGTAATTATAGGATCAAATGGAGAATTGTCAGTTAAACTAAAAAAAAAAAAAAAAGGAAAATAGAATAAAGTTAATGGAGGCCTATTAAGTGATTTTTATTTGATCTATCAAATGAAAAATGGTTTGCTAATATGAAAATAGCACATCTTTTAAGAATTGTAAAGGTGATAACAGAAGGAGACTCAGAAAAGAGTTGTTAGCATGGGGAAGGTGACTGATGGAGTTTGTCAATGATCAGTCTGGGATTAGACAAGTTTCATTCCCAACAATAATGCTGGGAAATGCTGGGAAATGCTGGGAAATGCTGGGAAAAGGGAGTGGTGTGCTAATGAAGTGACCTGATGGCTGAAAAGCTGAAAGGCACTGTCAATACAGAAAAACAAATGGTGCTGTAAAGAAGAGTTGGCTCAGCCTCACGAGGAGGGCAATGAAAAAGAATTTATTTTCACTACAGAAACTGCAAGGTCTTGTAAACAGAGGCTGCTCACTGCTGTACTGGGGATTCATCAGCTGTAAGTGGCAGGGTGAGGAGCTGAAGAGCAGCAGAGCACACAGTGACTCCGAGCCAGCATTAAAAAACAGCCCTGGGTCTGCTCTCAGGGTGTATCAGCATAAATAGTTTTAGGAGGTGAAGAAATGTTAATGGACTGTGCAAGGCACTGATGTGTCCTCAGAGAAACCCCGTGTCAGGCTGGGTTCACACATTAAAGCTGGGAGAAGGGTAGGAAAAGCACAGACGGGGGGAAGGAGAAATCTGTTTTATCAAAGAAAAACTCTAAAAGAACAAAAGTTTTTATGTTTTCTAGCCTAAAACCCCCAAATTTTGAGATGGGACATAATTATTTTCTGAAAATTGGGATGGTAGTGGTTGTAAATAACAAGAAACACAGGGAAAAGTTGTTTAATTTAAAGATCAGTGTTAATACAGAGTGGAAGTTGCCTGTTGAGTCAATAAAGCTCATCGAAGCATGATCAGATTTCAGGTTCCAGAGCTACCACTGAGGAAAGTGTGGAAAGCTGGAAAAGCAAAGAAGAAATGTGGATTTCTGTGAAAGAGGGTGCCTGGGATGGCTGGGTTTTACCTGCCAGAGGCAGAGAATAACATCTTCCCTTCTCCCTCTCCACAATTCTGCTTGATCCCAGTGTGGGATATGGATGCAGTCCCCACCAGGGCTGATCCAAACATGGGATGTTGTTCTGGGGAGAACCTGAGATCTGTGGGTTTAATATTAACATATCCTTGGTTCCATCAGCCTGCCCCCATAGGATCAAGGAAAGGCTCCTCCAGCCTGATTTTAACAGGGAAAGGATAGGATCAGGTGGGAAACTCTCTGGGAAAAGCAGTGAAGAATCATTCTGCTGGAATATTCTCCATGTTTCCAGCAGTAATTCCAGGACTTCCCAAGCTGGCAGTTGTATCCAGGGCACTGAGTTTATTAGCCCTTGGTGAAACCTGTCCTCCAGGAATTTTTCTAAACCCTTTAATCCTTTTATTCTCCACAACCCCCTGTGGCAGTGAGCTCCCTGCTGCACTAATGTGGTTTGTGAAAGAGTTTTTCTTTTTTTTTTTCCCTGAATTGCCCAATAAATCTAAGGAGTGTTCTGTAGTTAATGTTATGAAAAGTAGTGAGGAAATTAAGTTCCTTCATCATCTCCTTGCCACTTGAACATCTCCTGCAGTCCATCAGCTGTGTCCTGCTCTACTGAAATGGTCCTGGTCTCTGTAGTCTCTTCTCACAGGAAAGCTGCTCCATTTTTTAACTGTGGTTGCTTCTGACCATCAGAAATACCTCTGATCCTACAATATCTAAATGCTCAGATTCTGTTCAGCTAAAATTTGTATCAAATTAAATGTAATCAAGTCTTGATGCGTTGCTTTTAATTGGTTTGTCCAATCAAGGAGTCTTTTCCAAAGGGTGTTTTGGGGGTTTTTTTTCCTATATCAACCTTGTTTCTCACTTCTCAGCTTTTAACTTAAAAATTAAAAAATAGACTCAGCCTGTCTGAGTGCCAGAGTATTTGTGATTTATCCCTCCAGTCCCTGGTATTTAGCAATTTGATGGCCGTGGCCAGGTTGTGGCAGGCTCCTTTTACTGTGTGTCCATCAGACTGAGAAAAGGAATTTTCCTGTAGTTTCTTCCTCTGCTCTGCAAATTACCTGAGCCAGGTCACCTAAATTGCCTTCAGGATGTACCAGTTTCTCTCCATGTACACAAATTTAAAGAATTCCATACCTATTTATGTGTCCACCTTTAGATATAAAAATTAGTGACATGAATCCTGGCCTGACGTGATTGATTAGCTTTGTCATCTTTCCAGTCAGGTTTTTTTCCTTTCTTTTCCTTTAGCAAATCAAAGCATTTCAGAAATTAATTCTTTTGATTTTAGGGCAATAACAGATATTTATTAAAAGACTGCAAGGGTGTGGAAGAATAAGTGTCACTCTAGTACAAAATGTAGCAGTAACCAATTGTGACATCTTGGCCAAATTTCAGCAGGTTGCTCTCACACATTCAGAATATTCAGCTGTTTGCTGAAGGGTCCATATGACGAGATAGACACAGGTTCAGTATCTTTGCTTGATCTGTTGCACTCAGGAAGACATTGCATTCAGTAAGAAAGATAATTTCTTTTAAAAAAATAAAATCATGGGTTGAATGTGCCAATAGATTAATCATTTTTCCCATCAGATCTATCCCTGTGAAATATAAATTCTTCCTGTAACATGTCAGCACCCAGGAGCAGCAGAGCTGATGAATTAACCTGCATGAGTGCCTCAGAACATTTTAAAAACTTTGTGAAATTAGCAAGTGTGTGGCAAAGTGATAAATCAAGAAAGAAGCCACTTCCTTGCTTTCACTGCTCTGAATCCCAAACAATTTATTTATTTTTTTTAGGGGGGCTCTTCCCTTCTTCTTTGAACATTGATTTGAAACCTTTGCCATGTGCCAGTATTAAAAAAAAAGAAATATTCTGGAACATTTACACAATAAGGCAGTCACCCATCCTGTCATTTTCCACATCCCCATTGTAATCATTTGAAATCCTTATGCTTGAAGACGAGTTTTCTCTCCCTCCCGGCCCCAAATCTATTTTGGGAGTAGACTTGTAATTGTGTGTTTGTTAACGTCACTGTCTGTTGCCATGAACAAAGTGAGGTCACCAATTTTCTGTGGCAGCTTTGCCTCAGAGTTAAGGGCTTTAAACCAGCCAGAACTTACTCAAATGCATTGCTTTTTTATTTTATATTATTTTGTTTTGTTCTGTTATCAAGCCAAACGATATCTATGGCACAAACTAACTCACGTTGTGATAGTCTGGAATTATTCCCAATATTACAATTTGTATGGGACTTTTGTATTCAATATTTAATTATTTTCCATTTAAGGCTTGTCAAGAACTTTCTCGGAAGTAAACTGAGAATAAATGTGTATGAAGCATTTTAAAAACATCTTATTTATTTAACTTAGCTTTTGCTAAGGAAAAGTTCATATATTGGAGATTGCAATGCTCAGAATATTGATATTTTGGATTTGTATTTATGCACTTTGAAAACTTTATCGAGTCCATACAGATCACTGAAATTTATTTTATTGATGCAGCATCAGTGCTAAGGTGTATAATGACATTACAGTTTCTTCTATCTAATGGTGGTTTTGTCCAACTTAAACTCTTAGATTTATTTTTTTTTGTTGTTATTTGTATATCCCAGAATGGATTGATTTATAGGCAGATTTCTAATAACTGTCTGGAAGTCAGCAGATTGTGTCAGTATGGCTGTGACAATTCAGAGCAGTCAAAGGTTTGGCTCAGAACATCTGTCCACATTCAGTACTTAATATCCTTTGTAAAGACATTATTTAGAACTTGGAAAAACCCAGTTTCAACCAGGCTGAAGATAAACACAGATTTACCAACAGGACCATGGACAGAAAATGAATTTATAATATATAAAGATATTTTTTGGAAAGACTTTGAGGCATTCCTGCCTTAAACCCAGCAGCATTAAAAAACATGAAAATATACTTACAATTCACACCAGCTGTATTTTGGTGATTTCTGTCACGAGGAGATTTCTCCAGTGGCTATAAATTAGGATTTTTCTTTGAAGCCACCTGACACATCTTTTGGTTTCACCACATAATGATGTTCATTTTGTGTGATAATAATGTGAGAAAAAAATGTTTGCTTTCATGAGGAATGAAAGGACAGTTAAGCCCCAGGATAAGGGCTCATAATCACCCATTTTTGGGGTGAAAAAAAGTATTTGAACAGACATATTTTTAAAAGGAACAGTAGAAAGTGAATGAACCATGTGGAGCTGAGTTTTGCGATGTTATTTAAGTTCTGTGAGCATATTAAAGCATCCACATTTTGTAAATATATTAGAATCCAAACTCTCTCTTCCCTGGTTTCACACAGGCATCAACCACATCACACACATCACAACTAAAACTAAAAATCAGGCTGGGAGATCTTACAAGTGACCTGAAATTTAGCAAAGTCTCGTCAACTT
Organism: Orthonyx spaldingii; assembly: GCA_013397795.1. Lineage (NCBI taxonomy): Eukaryota > Metazoa > Chordata > Aves > Passeriformes > Orthonychidae > Orthonyx > Orthonyx spaldingii. The sequence continues at coordinate 144,024 of VZTJ01004208.1, read as the reverse complement.
TTTGATTTGTATCAGCACAGGGAATGATTTCCTCTGAAAGTTGCACGTGGAGCACATGCTTGGTTTAAGATCTTTATTCAGTTGATTTTAAAAATCAATATTTTGCTTTCAGCCTGAATAATTTTTTTTTTTTTAAACAGACTTTCTAGTGTTACCAGGAGAGGCAAACACTGCTGTTCTTCATTAGCAGCCAACATTCTCCTACCCCTCTCTCCAGCAAGGATTATGAACTATCACAACACTTGAAAATAGTGATAATACAGCACAAGAAAGCAATATTTACCATTAACACTGTTGCTTTTTAGTGTCTGTTTACTGCCCTGTGATTCTTCACAGCAGCACGTGGAGTGTTGGGCTGTAAATTAAAAAGAAGGGTTGCATGGAATCAAGCCCTAAATCGTTGTCTGATGATCTCTGAGATACTTAAAAGACTCCTGGCGTAAAATTAATGTGTTTTTTTTCTGTTCTAAAGTGATTTAGAAATTATAAATGGAAAATTCTATGCTGGGGCAGTCATATTAGTCATGATGATTTATTGGTTATGTGTGCATTGATATCTGATAGCCAGGACAGCAGAAAGAAAGATCACTTCAGATTCGCTTATCACCAATAAACGTCTCCACACCCTGGATGAGAAAACCAATCACAGAATTACCACCCTCTGGTATTTTTACACTGCACGAAGTGCACTTGCACCAAAATCACAACCACAGCACCTGCAGAGGAGCTGGGGAGCCTTTGGCCGGTGGGAATGACAGCCCCAAAGCCGCTGAGCGGAGGTGTAAATCAGCCTGACGTCGGCTCCTCCATCAGCAGCGCTGATTGCAAAGGCAGATGTTGTCCTCCTCCTGGAGGAGCCGAGATCCCCCTGCACACTCCCACATTGTTTGTGCCTACAGATGGAATTAGAGCTTCCTGCCATTGTGTGTGGCGTATGTCCCCTCGTCCCCGACTGACGCATGTTGGACTTTCTGCCCACGGCGTTGGCCAGGCGAAGCCGTTGCTAAAACTGAGAAGTGGCCGAAATCCAGAGATTTTTATCGTCCCATCCCTGCCTTGCAGCGGTGCACGGGAGAGTTTTCCGTGTCACGGGCACACTTTCCCCGGCCTTTCCTTTGATTTCACACCCGCGAGAGACGTCAGTGGCACTCTGTTATGTCTGACACTGACTTGTAAATTGTATTTAAAGTAAGTGTTTTAAAAAGGGATCAAATATGTTTTTGAAAAATGGGTAAAACGCATTTTTCAGAACGGGAATTGTGATTCCACGACTATGATGTTTTCTGAATTATTTTAAATACCTTAGGGCTGTAAGCCTCAAAGTCACGTGTTACATTCTGATTTTGGCATTCAAAGAAATCCTATCAGAAAATAATTATCTGAAGTTTGGGAATTGTGATTCCATGACTGTGACTTTTTTGAATTAAATACTTTTAAGGCTGTAAAACTCAAAATTATACGTTACATTCTGATTTTGGCATCCAAAGAAATCCTATGAGAAGATAATTATCTGAAGTTTGGGATGAGGACAGGAAGCGTCCTGGCTTTTTACTTACTAAATAAACTTTTAATGGAGCATGTATGGCAATGTTAAGGGGAAATTTCCATCTAGCTTTATCCTGACCACATCAATTCGACTCCTTCTTTGTCACAAACAAAATATTCTCTTTTTAAAACAAAAGTAATTGTGCCAGTTGTTAAGAAACATGGATATTTGTATGCATAGATTTGCCAAGTCAAATGAGAATAAGAAGCCTGGATGTGTGTAGAATGATTGACTTTTAATTGATGATCATTCAGGCATTCTCTCTACCTCAGTAGCAATACCAAAATAAGGATGGAGTGAAAACAATTGAGATCAGCATATTTTATCCAGAAGGAAAATAGCTTTTTTATGGCCCATGGAATTAATCTGTGGATTTTATTGCCGTAACTCTCCCAGAATAGAGTACATTGCTTTTCCTCAAACGTAGATTAAACATTTATTCATGTATAAAACAATGTTTGCAATCGCATTATATCTGCAGGATGAAGAACAATCACAGTTACAACCTTTATTGTTTAGGCCATCAAGCAAGCACTAATTCAATAATTCCAGGAGTTATGAGAGAGTGAGCTTAGTTAAGGGAGACATTACTCCATAATTATGGGTAATGCAGTTTCACAGACTTTTCTCTTTGGTGTCACAACAGATAATTGGGGGCCACACAGCACCATTATAAATGTGTGCACCTAGAGGGTTTTTTTTTCCTTTTTCTTTTCATGGACAATGTAGTGTATAGATTGTCTGGATATACTACAAGTATTTATGACAGGAATAGCAAATAGAAAATCTTATCTGAGTACTGGAATATGTTGCCCAGGGACATTGTGGAGTCTGTCTCCTTAGAGATATTCAGAAACCATCCAGATGTGGGCCTGGGCAACTGGCTCTGGGTGGCCAAAGGTGGGGTGGACAAAGGGACCTCCAGAGGTCCCTTCCAACCTCACCCATTCTGTGATTCTGTCACACAAATAGTGCAGTAATTCTAATTTCTAGAGTTCTAACTAGTGGTGACAATGACTTCTTTTCTACAGTTGTTTCCTTCAAGCTTAGCTCTACCAAACTTTTCCTTCCCACAGGTTTAGTTGATATATTAATTTTTTTTTTTTGCCATGCAAAAAATCACCTTGGAAGGACACAGAAAATACAGAGCTGTGTTTATGGTTGGGAAACAGTTTGGTTTTGTTTTTCTGTAAGATTTAGAGATGTTAGGCCTGATGAAAAGAAGCAATTGTATTTGAATTTAACTGTATTTAAATTTAATTTTATTTCCCTCCTCAGGGTGCGCAATGACTTCGATGTGCTCACAAACCGCCTGATTGGCAGCCACGGCTACTGCACTCAGGTGGGTGAAGGGGCCAGTTTTGGGGATGTCCTGTGCCTCTGCTCTGAACTGACCTCTGGGAAGAGATGGCATTTCCTATTTTTAAGTCATAGAGTCATGGAAAAACAGAGTGGTTTGGGTGAGAAGGGAATGTAAAGCTCATCTTGTTCCAATCCTTCCAACCTTCCCCTAGTCCAGTCTGCTCCAAGCCCCATCCAGCCTGTCCCTGAATTTCTCCAGGGATGGGGTGCCCATATCCTCTCAGGGCAACCTGTGCCAGGGCCTCACCACCCTCACAGTAAAGAATTTCTTAATATCATCTAAACCTACAATCCTTCAGCTGAAGGCCATTCCCCCTTGTCCTGTCCCTTTGTGTCCTTGTGAAAAGTCCCTCTCCATTTTCCAGATATGAGAAGGCTGCTATAAAATCTCCTCCAATTTCCTTGTGTTTTTCCCCTTAATGTCAAACACCTTCATCCTTTATTCTTTTTCCTCGTGTTTTGGCACATTGTTGTCTTTTCTTTCAGAGGTTCTGCTTTTCAGGCTGGTTTTCTGGCCTGCAGGTGCCTGTACCTGTGTGTCCATGTCCTCACACTCCTCTCATTGCCTCTTTTGGACTCCTTGGTTGATCTCAGTGCTGAGATATCACTGATGTTCCCTCCCTGCCCTTTCAGAAGGGTGCCTGAAGTTCCATGCCTGATCATGCAGCTCCTCAGTCATTCCATGATTCTGTCTATTGGCCTTCTGGCTGCAAAAGGCAAGCTTCATGTTCTTCTCTTGGTGCTAGAGGACTTTTCTACTGTGGCTACACAATGGTTCCTCAGGAAGGTGGTGGAACGTCAGTGATAGTGAATAAGAAGTGCTAAAAACATCAATAAACACCTATAAGCTCTAGGGAATCCTTCAGGAGAAACACAGAGCTATAATTGTGTGCAGTATTTTTAAGGCCTATTCCAAACTGGCCATACCAGAGTTATTCATGTTTTTTGGCTTGACAATTTGCACTATTTTTTCTGGAAACTTTCTCTTTGTTATTTCCCCTCCTGTTTCTAGCCATATGCTATTTATTAATTGTGAGCTGGTTCACTGCTGCAGCACAGCCTGCTCTTAGCTCTGGTTTCATGCTGGCCCTAGTGGGATGTTAGCTAAGAAAAATATCCCAGATCTGTGTTCCTTGAACTTCAGGCACACTCACATGTGCACATGCCACCCTCTCACGTGTATTTAGCCTCTGACACACCCTGCTTCAGTTGGAGAGGAAATAATCAATCATCTCTAGGAAATATCAATATCTTAGTGATCTGGGTCCATGTGGGTAAATGTCTTACTGAAGGAGACTTCAGTTCATCCAGAAAGAATAATAATTTAACAAATCATGTCCAGCATACAAAATACATCACATATAGTAATATCATATAGCACTGTACAGGCTTTGAGTTTATATCATTCATGCTGTACTTTTCATTGTAGAGAATAAGAAAAACCAAAATGTTTTCATTGAAAAAAACCCCAAAACAACACTAATATTAGATGGTTGAGAGTTGGATGTGAGAGTAAATTGATTATCAGCATTTTCCTCTGGAAGGTTGAAAATTGAAAACTTCTGTAGCATTTGGACTTCAGCAAAGCTTTCAGTACTGTGTCTCACAGCATCCTTTTGGACAAAATGTCCAGCCCACAGCTGGAAAAGGATTTTTCTCCCAGAGCGTGCTGGGCACTGCCCAGGCTCCCCAGGGAATGGGCATGGCCCCAAGGCTGCCAGAGCTCCAGGAGTGTTTGAATAATGTTCCCAGGGATGCACAGGGTGGGATTGTTGTGGTGTCCTTTGAATTGGATGATCCTTGTGGGTCCCTTCCAACTCAGGATATTCTATGATTTTATAATTTTCTCATTTTTCTTTGGGAGGCTTTCACCAAAATATATGGAGTCTTTTTATAATCAATCCTAATTCTAACCACAAACCTAAAGCCATCACATAAATGAGGGGTCAGGTACATGTGTAACTTTATCAATCCTGCGTCAGTCTTGTGTTGATGTTTAACTACTGGTTTTTTGTTTTGTTTTGTTTTGTTTTTAAACATGTCCCAAACAGGAATTGGTGAATCTGCTTTTGACTGGCAAAGCTGTGTCCAACGTTTTCAACAACGTGATAGAGCTGGACTCTGGGAATGGCAATATCACCATTTTGAAAGGCATCACGAGTCGCAGTGATATTGGGCTGCTGTCCCTGTTTGAGCACTATGATGTCTGTCAGGTAAGATTTCCATCCTCCTGGGTTTCATTAAAAAGAAAACAATTACATTTAAAATCAGCTTGTGTTGCTGTTGAACCGATAGCAGAGCAAAGGGACTCAGCAATCTTGAGAGAATGCTAAGTGAATTTATTTCATTATTAACAGATTTATATACACACGAGAAGGCTATTTGGATTGGTTGAGATCAGCCCACCCCCCGGGACTGATTGGGCAGAGCTCTGACCGCCTGTTTTCCAAAAGCCACTCTCAGTAACATGGAACTTATATTTAATAAACTTTCAGTAGAATTCCCATGAGAAAAGTCTGTGGCAGTCACAAGCTTGGAGTGAGTAAAACAGTAGAGAAATTACTGGCTTGGTTCTATTTATCTCTTCTGTGCTGTAGTGGTGGTTTTATTACCAGTAGAAAAAATTACAGACAATTAAAACAGCTGTTAATGCAATGGGATTTTTCCCTTTAAGTGCTTTGGATAGTCATATTTCAATTGTAGTCATCATGAAAATGAAAGGACAGATTAAATCTTTAAAAGAAGTTGACAGCTATTAATTTACCTCAGGAAAAACCTGTGTAAGGATCTCCCTGGTGCTCCATCAACAGGAGATGGAGGATATCAGGATGGACATCTTTCCTAAAGACATGTTCTGTCCTAAACAGCCAATCTGGTGTTTGATACAAGAATATTGTTTGAAATTCTCTTGTTTTTATTAGATGCTGAATTAGATATGTAGCAGTCCCACCTGCATTTGCAGCAGCAGCCTCTATAAAAATTTGGAAGTGATTACCGGAGGATTTATTTGTACTGATCTGATCTAAATGTGTGACTGAAAACAAAGCTTGATTTTATCTCCTCCCCATATGGCTGAAATCAGCTACATTCTCCTGCTACCGGCAAATTATCATTCTTGTTATTTTTAATTAACACAATCATTTGCATTATTCACCAGATTACAAAAGGCTTGAATTCAATCAAGGAATCTTATCAGCGTACCCAAATCAGATTAATTCAGAACAGAGTGGACTAAAAATAAATAAACTTCTGTGTCTGGTTCACGCTTCTCTTTCTTTTCTATAAACAATGTAACATTTAAAACCTCAAAAAATGGTTATGCACCACTCCAGCAATTTTTCCATTCTCTAGTGAGGAAAATGACTCGGAAATAGCAAAATGGTAAATGAGGTCAGGGCAGGTAAGAACTATTTCTTTCCCACCTGCCTTCTAAAATTAAAAGAAGTTACCCAGAGATTCAGACACAATTTTCCACTTATTCTGCAAATGATATGGTACAGGGGATCTGTTTCTACTGCTGTGCTCTTACATGGGAGCTGGGATCTGTTTTTCCAAGCCAGTGACTTAATCAGTTACAGAAACTCCAGCAGACGTGGTTTCCTTTTTTTTTTTTAAAGTCTACACTAGTTGGGCATCTGCTGCAAATTGTCCTGGTTTTTATTAAGAACATCTGGGTGCTTTCAGCATTTCAGTTCAGAGGCAATGTCTGCTTAGGGCTGGGACAAAAATCAGATTCTGGTGGACTTGGGCCCCAAATCGAGGAGTCTCCAGTGTGGCTTCAGCCTGAGGGGCCAGATCCTGCTTCCTGTTACAAAATTCAGAGCAGTTTAGGAAAAAGAAATGTCAGGGGCAGTTTGCAGCAGTGGAACTGAGAATCGAATTTGTCTTTCAAAGTGACTCTTTTATCCCTCTCAGCATCCAATTACAGCGTGGCTCTGGGGCTGGTAACTGAAGCCAGCCGTGGAAAAGGACTGTCAGTTTTGGTTGGGTTTGTTTTTTGTTTCCAGCAGTAACAAAATCCTGAGCGTGCTATATGGTGAATCATAGGCACTGGAGTCAGAAAACTCCCTTTAGGTCATATCCAGCCAGTCTCTCAGGGGACAATTCAGGATATTTTTGTGTCCTGTTATATAGCAGGGTTTCTTTTAAAAATCCATATCCATGAAGTTCCTGCCTTTTTTACTCAGATGGGCACTTTTTAGTTGATTTTAGTGATTATAACTGTGATTTTACAGTTTTTCTCACCCATCTCTACTCTAAAACATGAATAAAACCAAATAAAGATTTGCAGATCCCTGTGAATTTGGAGATTTTAATATCTACTACAGAGCCTGTGTTTGGAAATACTATTAATAAATCAGACTCTTCATTTACTTCGTTTCCTCTGATTATAATTTTATTCCTAATCCAAGCTGCCCCCTGAACAATTCATCCCCATCCGCTGGGCATTTGCAGCTGATGTAACAGTTCCTCCCTTTTTCATCAGTGCATCCTGTCCAAAACTTGTTTTTATTGCCCTGCTCTAGACTTCCAACTGACCAACACGTTCAGGATGAGATATTCACGATTCCAACCTGGATGCAGTAAATCCACGGGGAGGAAGATTTCCCTACCATTTTTATCTCATTTTTCTGATATGTGGAGCATTTGTGCATAATCCACAATTCCCCTGGCGTGGCTCCTGAGTTGCAGATATTGTGAATTAATCCTCCTGTCAAACTCCAGCAAATCAAAACAGAATGATCCATCCCTCCTTCTCCAGCGATTTCCTGGAGAATCCCTCAGTTCCCCATCCATTCATCCCTTCCAGTGGATCGTGTGTGATCTTTGCTGATGAGAAAAACGTGTGCCCCAAGTAATTTGTCTGGAATTGTTAATGTTCAATCATCACTCTCAGTCCTGACATATCACCAAACTCCGAGGAGTTTTTGCAGTGTAATTACTTGCTGCGAATTGTTCCACAATGACAGATGGATCCATTCCATCTGCTTCATGTGCAAACGTTTAGTTTCACAGCGAGATTCCGTATTTTAGTGGGAAAAAAAAAGCTGAAAGTCCCATTCTGCTGCTTTTCAGTAGGCAAGTGACACATCTTTGGGTTTCTTTTCTTTGTGCTAAGCCCATATTTCAGCACTATCAATTCCATGTGATCTGACACAATTAACTTAGAAGCCCAAATCGAGATTTTAGGTTTCCTGGGATTTATTTAGAGCACTTCAAGCAATAGAAACATTTCCACATGAAATTGGTGGGGGTTTCCTCTGTGTGCTGAGCTGCAGGAGACAGTTCAGTCTCAGGGAAGCTGAGTGGTTTCTCTGCAGGAGGGCGTGAGGCACAGGAGTGGGCAGGACCAGTTTTAGCACTCCTGGGTGAGAAAATCCCTGCGTTTGGGTCATTGGATGCCACATTAAGATTGCAGGTGAAAAGACTTAGAATGATGAAATCCTTTCTTTCAAAATGTTTTGTGACTTTAAAAGTCGAAAGGGTTGGAAACAGAAGCTTCTCATGTTTATGTCAGGTCATTAAGTAAAAGTGAAAAAAGGAAAAATAATCTGCATTCTCAGGTAATAAATGTAACCAGTTATTATCATTAATAATTTTCTTTAATAATATTAATAACCAATTAATAAACACCAGGGTGCTAATTAACATTAATAATTATAATAATAAAAATAATATATAGCATTTATATGCCAGTTCCTATTAGCAGATCTGTGCTTTGCAAAAGTGGCAGGTGTCATTTCCACTTTACAGAGAGGGCAACAGGTGAATAAAAATCCAAGTTCTTATCCCAGTAAATCACCCAGTAAGCTCCTGGCTGAACTGGGATGAGTACAGGTCTGAATCTCTCATTTTAAAGGCAGTGTGGTGCTGGCTGATGAATGTCACCATCCTTCTGAAATGTTTCTTGAAAGCACTTTAGCTATGTGCTGTTTGTGAAGAAATGCAAATATTCAAGATTTCTTGTGTCTTTTGAACCTTCTCTCTGATTCTTTGTTGTTTTCACCAATTCTCTCCTGCTTTAACCTGTCCTGTCAGTTAAACCTCCCAAATTCCTCCTCTGATTCCTGGCAGCGTCCCAGCCTCTGTCTGAGCTTCTAGCACCTCAAGGGACTGGTGCTTTTTAGTTTTTGCTTCTCTGAGGACGGAGAGGGCATTGACAAAGAAGCCACACACATTTTCCCTATTTCTTTTCAAAAAGAGAGAGTAAAGTAACAGAAATAAACAGAATTTACTCATTAAAATTCCACAGATGGGAAATATTATCTTTGGTCCTTTTGAAGAAACCACTCTGTGCCATGACAGGGCCTACTTGAACTATGAAATTCAGCACACATGCTCTGTCTTCTGGCACCTCACCTGGCTTTTTTTTTCCCTGTGGAATGACCCTTCTATAACCTTCTACCCAGGGAAATGTGGCTCCTAAACAATCTCTTTTTCCCGTCAGGTGGGCTGGATTCAGGTCATCGGTGGGGTTGTGGAGGGGAAAGTTTACAAAGGGTTTTAACCACCTCGTTTGAGAAACCAGCCACAGAAACACGCAAGTGCAAAATGGAGATTGATGGTTGGCTTCAATTTCCCACTTACTTTTCAGGAATAGGGGTAAATATTTTGCCCTGTAGGTGGAGCAGAGGCAGCTGCTATTTATGTAAGACTTTTGTGAGCATCACTGTGGGCAAAAATATGGAGTTCATTCAAGTTTGACTGAAACAAGGCTGACAGAGCTTTGGCCTTTGAGAAGGTCTGTTCTTCATTCCCTGTTTTTACACCTTCCTTTCTAGCCTGGAACTGAAATTTTCTTTAATGAAGTCCTGTTGTCCTCTGAGTTATGGCCAGTTATTTCCCCAGAGGCCAGTCACTGTTGCTGGGGTATTGGCATTGCTTCCTTGTCAACATCCTAACAAATAAAACAGAATCACAGGGGTTTTATTTAAGACAATAAGAATAACAAACCCCACATGTTTAGGAGAGCTCTGAGTGCTTTGCAGACAAATAAAGCAGAAAATGTCAGATATTTTCCACGTGTCTCTCTGGATTATAATCACCTGCATTTGGATCTGGATTTATCCCATCTCACTTTAGGTGCTTTATAGTCTGAAAATGCTTCAGGAAAGAGTCCAGCAACTCCCTGCATCACTGGTGAGTGGGAGGGGTCTGAATTTCTGACAATACCCATCTCTTCCTTATTTGATTTTACAGCCAAAGCCTAAGGGCCAAGCTGCATTTTAAGGCCTAGAAATAGATGCAGAAGAGTTCAGTGGGCTGAATCCTGCCCTGTCCTTGTCATTGCAGTGATGTAACTCCCTGAAGTGAACTATAAACTCCTTTGTGTAGGGAGGAAATGGCAAAATGCTGAAATCTGAGTGAGGGTCTGGATCTCCCTCAAAATTTCTTCACTTGTTGGGACATTCCAGAAGAGCAGCAGAGTGGGACAGGGATAAAGAAAAGCTCTTGAGGCTGCCTGGCACCCTGAGGTCTGTTTTCCTTGCCACAGCTGCTGCCTTTTATACCATGGCAGCATAAGAGATCTTTAACCAGAAGCCAGTGCTTTCCAGGAATCTCTTCTTTGTTTTGGGAGTCCTAGGATTTAACACACATCTCTTTCTATTCTTCTTTGGTGATGTCACCTTTTTTTTCCCCCTGGTTCATTATCAGAAAGATTTCCCTTTCTACAAAAAGAAAAGATTCAAAGCTGCAGAGAAATTATCTAGGCCTCCCACGTAGCAGTAGTGTTTGCTATTATTTTATAAATATATAGCTAAAAACTCTTCAATTTCTGTCTCACCTGGCGTACTGCATACTCTGAATGTCAGAACTCATCAGCACTAATTTTATTTTTCTCAATCTGATTGAAATCAAGTACTCAGCAACGCCAATAACTTTACCCTCACAGTATCCCTTTAATTATCTGCAAATCCAGTAGTGATGTGAACGACCTGGTGTCAGTGGTGCTGGTGGAATGGGTGACCAGGGTCAGTGGGGTCCCTGCTCCCCCAAGGCCTGTTGAACAGGAAACTGTTTTCACACCACTGACACTTCACTCCCAACACCACTGGAACAGTGTTTAATATTCATCTAATAAAGGTCATTGCAGATGTGGGGAATCAAACACTGACAGAGCAAACAGTTGGCTGTTGCCTGTAACTCTGAAAGCTTTGTGTAATTATCCTTTTGTCTGTCAATCCTACTGGATTCGGTACTACCAGAAATTCCTCAGTTTGACAGAACCCAGCCCTTTGTGGAACCATACACACTGTGATCACGTCTCAAATAAACGTCTCTAGCAGCTGTGTTCAAGGAAAGAAACATAAAGCAAGAAATGATTGATTATAACTAAAAGATGCATAGTGAAGTCCCACAAGCAAGGAGGTGAAGTTATATTAAGTGATAAAACTCCTGGAGAAAAATGCCATCAGATTGGCCATATCCCGTTATCCTGCTTGGTTTTGGTATCACATTCTCTTGTTTCTTTTGGAACACATGTGACAAAAGATGGCCTCGTTCAAGGAACAAATAAAAGCTGAATGGTGAGGTACCATCCACTCACTCTGGCAGATCTATTGGAATAATTCTCCAGCAATAAATATTTGTCTGTAGGTTGAATTTCACCATTGTGTGAACACACACCAAAGTCAGATGTCAGATGGGGAATGAGCCCTTTGGAGGTGCTTGCTTTTGAAAACTTGGCATTTCCCAAAGATCAGAACGGTGTCCCTCTAATTTATAAGCATTCTTGAGGGCTTTGTAAGGGAGAGGATCAGGGCTAGGGAAGTCTCCATAGGAATTGGAAACATGCAGCACCAAAGGATACCTCATTCATTCCCCCCTTACTTTCCTTTTGCCTGAAGATGATTAATGAACCTGCTTGAAAACCAATACTTGAATAGTGATCAAATACAGCCATTGAGTCCTTATCAAAGATAATACCTCATAAAAAGGATGCAAGGCACATATCCCTGATTTATCTTTGGAATTCAGCCCTACAGTCATAGGGAACACATTGCAAAGAAGGGCCCTGATCTCTGTCAGGCTCTTGTTGGATAACACAGACACTCTGTCACAGAGTTTGAGGGGTTTCCTGAGGAGTCAGAACACTGGGTGTTCATGCCTGTTCTTCCCTGTTCTGCTTTTTTTTTTTTTCCCAGGTTTTATCCCAGGTTTTATTCCAGGATCACTACCACCAGCCAGGCTGGTCAGGCACCTGAGGAGGCACTCAGGCCTCACCAGCTGGACCAGTTAAATAGGGCATAATTCTGTGTGTGGGGAAGGGTCTGCAGAGTCAGTCCTGGGAGGAGCTGCTGAGGGAGCTGGGGGTGTTTATCCTGGAGAAAAGGAGGCCCAGGAATGGCCTTATTGCCCTCTAGAGCTCCCTGACAGGAGGGTGTACTGAGGTGAGGGTTTGGCCTTTTCTCCCAGGCACCACGGGACAGGATGAGAGGAAACAGCCTCAAGCTGCTCCAGGGGAGGTTCAGGCTGGACATCAGCAGGAATTTCTCCACTGAAGGGGTGGTCAGACATTGGAATGAGCTGGCCAGGGAGGTGGTGGAGTCCCCATCCATGGGAGTATTGGAGAAACCACTGGATGTGGCACTCAGTGCTCTGGTCTGGTTGTCACAGTGATGTTCAGTCAGAGGTTGGGCCAGATGGTCCTGGAGGTCTTTTCCAGATTAAATGACTCAATGATTCTGCTCCACTCATCATCTGATGCTTGAAGGAGCAGCCAAAGGAATCCTCACAGTGAGGATTGTGCTTACTCTGTCAGCAGCATGGTTCCATATTCTATTTTGTACAGAATATGTTTTGCATCGTGATGTCAAAGCAGCAGCTAATCCTCAGCTGCTTTAATTGATGTAACCAAAACGAAGACTTTTCCCTTCTTCTGGGAGAGGAGGATTTGAGGTACAATATTTTTAGACTCTCCTTATTGTCTCAAAGTTCATGCCCTCGCCACTTTCTGCAAGGATTGTCATTGAAAACGACACATTTTTGAGAATGTTCCTGCAGCCCTCAATCATCTGAACAGTTTGTCCTGACTTCAGGGGGATGGTTCACGTGAGTGGACGTGGCTTTGAAAGTTCTGTATCTCTCTAATCTTTGCCATATGTTGTTTGATGAAGCTGGGAAGTTGCTTTTGCAGACAAACATAGGAAGAACGCATTTTTAGGAGGAGACTGGCTGTTCTTTTTGGCTTTGACTTATCTGCATATTAAAATATGCATGTTTGTGAGACTGAATCTTTTCATCTGTATCCCTCTAATTTGCCATCTTTTGTTGGAACTGCGTATTTTCTTTTTTGATAACTCTTGTTACGAGCATTGTTGGAAGCTTGTAGAAAATTTCTTTACTTCTAAGCCAAGAATTTACTTAAAAAGCAAAACTGTGGTATAAAGGGCTGTTTTAAATTGATATTAACAAAGTAATGAGTCAGGGAACAGTTACTTAATTAGCTGGAGACTTGTTATCTAACATCAGAAGAAATTCTCATTGGGGAAGGTAGCTGAATTTGCACTCGTAACACTTCAGATATAAATCCTAAATATCAATCAGGATGAGAAAACAAACTCCTTATCACTTAGGGTACTGGTTAGAGTTTTAATTACAACAGAATTAATGTTGGCTTCTGCTTTTTGGCATTTGTCCCTGTGCCCAGGGTGAAGAACTGAGGGCTGCGCTGTAGGAGCTGTACCCACAAATCCATATCTGGAAATCATGGATAAGGATTTTTCTGTTAAAAATCCCTCAGTTTCCACTAGGGATTTTTCAGTGAAAAAGTCCTGAAAGCAAAATGACTGAGAGCAAAATATTTAATTTCAGATTTCAGTTTCCCTGAGCAATTTTTCAGAGGTACGAAACCCAACTGCAGTGCTGTTGGTATCCCCTTCCCCCATTGATTGTAGATTAACTCTCTGGAATATTCTGGTTTAAAACATCTGTGAATGAGTATGAAAATTGTTTTTATGCACTTTCTTACAGAATATTCAGGATATTCACAAATATAGTCTCAAACTTCCTAAAGGAGGACAAAGGCTTAGAAAAGGCTTTTGTTAAAGATGTTCTTTTTCACCTGAGCATATTTAATTTTAAGAATAATAAAGCAAAACAAATGCTTTTGTTATTGCATTCTTCTGTAGTTGAAAATACATATTTGGACTGTGAACTAGAAGATGATAAAGTGAAAGGAGTGTGTTATATTCTTCACCCAGCAAAAGATTTTGGCCTCAGTTGAGTTGCCCAGACGGGGATGTCTCGTGGCACCTGAGATGCTGTGAGCATCTTACCTGGTTTCCAGTTCCTGTTGTATGAGAGCACAGCCTCCCATTGATCCAGTGTCATATTCCTGACCTGAACTCACTGTGGTTTTACAGCTATTGCAGAGGACAGGCTCCCTTTTGGCTCAGCTCATCTGGGCTCTGATCTTTTAGCTGTAAGGGCACTACAGCTGCATTTCATTACCTGCCATAACTCAAGGCCTAATATTTGCTTTACATGCTCCATGATTTACCAGAATTATTCTGGTTTGCTTCATCAACAGTCTTTAGTAAGCCTTCATGAGTGTTTGCAGACTACAATAAATAAACAATCTTACAAATTTTCTGGTTTCCACAATGAATTATTTCTCCCCCCAACCCCGGTGGATGCTCTAATATTTTGTATTTTTCTTCAAGGTTGGCTGTTACTTGAAGACCCCCAAGTACCCAATTTGGCTGGTGTGCAGTGAAAGCCACTTCAGTGTGCTTTTTTGTTTGGAGAAGGATTTGCTGAGTGACTGGAAGACGGGACGGAGGTTTGATCTCTATTACTACGACGGCTTGGCCAACCAGGACGAAGAGATACGGTTGACAGTGGGTGTGTGCAGCTCCCTGACTCTGCATTTCACCCCTGGGGGGCAGAAAGAAGGATCCAATAATACAAACAGTGATGGTTGCAGGCTGTGAATGTTCATTTGTGTGCTGCTCCCTAATTTCCATTATTAGTTTTGGTGATTAATTATATTTTGCAAGGAAGTTTTGTGGATAAGCTCTTGAAAAAAAAGTGAGCATGTGTCACTTCATACACAGTGGCAAATCTTTCAGTGGCACTGATTCCTGAGGAGCAGGTTGTGATCTCTGGCTTATTCCTACTCCCAGCACCATAAAATACATTTTACTACTCCCATTCTCCTTCCCATCATCACACATCGTTCTACAGGCAGAAAGTGCAGCTCTGCAGTTCCTCACCCTACATGCCTGTAGGAAAATGAGCAGAGAGGGTGAGGAAACACGAAATCCTTGCCTCCAAGGCAAGAAGATTCCAGTAATCTGCTAAAAAAGTTTAGTCTCTTACCCGCCTGGAAGCACAAGCCTGCAAAAGATCTTCCAACTTGTTACACTCCTTCTTTCAGGAAACCATGCCAAATTATACAGCTGCTTTTACAGTAACTACGTACTTCTCCACCTGGAAGGCATTTGGATGAGTATTCTGATCCTTAGAAAGCACCTACTTCAATGCATTCTCCACCACTAAATTCCTGTTTGCTAATAATACCCTACTCACCTTTTGTTTTCTCTGCTTTGGTATATTTATACAGTCTTACCCGTGGTTCTCTGATAACCAAATTCCTTCTCAATCTTAAGGAGCCACTCTATTTTAGTCTGCTCTTCAGAAATAACTTGTCTCCATTCCTTATTTGCACCGACATCCAGGTTTTTTTGGACAGGATGGGTGTTGTGTGTTCTGCTTGAGTCCATGTGGCAAAGCTCTTTGTGTGCTGGGAGCGCTGGGGGCTTGAGCATCTCACGAGATTTGGGGGTGAACTCAGTCCTCTTTCTGCCTGTTATTTACCCTCTTCTTTTCAAGAAAATCCCTGTCATTCTGTTGGAGGGGTCACATGATGTATTACCTCAAAAAGTGATCCATTTTCACAGGACTGTGGTTGCCAGCTGGCTCCCACACCCCAGATAAAAGTGACACGGATGATACAGTTCAGCACAGGACTAGAGACACATCTTTTTTATTGTGTTGTACCACATAACATCTGCTCCAAAACAGGTGTCCTGATCGGCCTTTCCATCCCCAGGAATGTTTCCAAAATCAAGAGCTGTCAAGGCCTCTAAGATCCCTGGATGAGAAATTCCCCAGGACACGTATAAATTTCTCCCTTTTCTGTCTAACCTGTCATGGCATTTCTTTGTGTTTCTCCTCAAAGCCTAAACATGCATGGAGTTGTAGATATCTCTCTGTTGTGGCCACAGCCCCTTCCAGGGCTGTGTCCCAGTAAATCCTTTGTTATCTGTGAAATTCTGCAAAAGGCAGTAAAATGCAAATATTTTCATCATTCCCCAAAAACGCTGTCCTGGCTCTGGCTGTGCAGTAATCCCTTGCTGGGTCTGGAGAAGAGTGTAGTTACTTTACATCCAGAAGGTAACACTGGCCAAACATCTAAATCCAGCACACAGGAGCAGATGGGAATATCAGAATGCTAAATATTGCTGGTATTTCCTTTGTGGAAATCCCAACAAGAGGTGACATTTAGGCAGCATCACCTGGAGATGCAGCAGGAGGAGCTGGGTGCTGCCCCAGCCACGTCTCCCTGCTGCTGGGCAGAAAAGTTGTTTGCTTTACTTTAGCAAGAAGGTGAATTCCTTGAAATGGGAATCCTGATTATAATCAGGTAAAATTACCATCAAGGACACATTTCAGGAAATATTGAAGAAATTGCACAGATAGAAGAGCACAATTATATTTTGGGAGTAGCAGCCATTGCTGTTTTATTTTGAGAATTTGCCCTGCTTCTCATACTCAACCATTTGCCAAAATGTAGACAAGAAATACAGAGTTCCTTCATAAAAGCAGGTTAATGACATCAACATGCCATTGTAAAGAGAGGGAAATAACAATAAATCTTTCCATTGGGGTAGATATTTTGGATAGGCAGAGAAGAGCTGTAACAGTGCTGGCACTCAGTTTCTCACTACCTAAGGGTAGAATGTACCTATTCCTTGCCTGTTACTCTAAGATACACCTTTATGAGGCTTTTTTTTCCTATTTCTTTGTGTGAAAACCTTTTGTTTGGAAGAATTCAAGTCTAAAAATGACAAAATTCATCGAAGTTGGCAATGACTGGCAAAGGCAGCCTCAGCATGTGCCTGTCCTGCTACCAGGATTATGGGCAGGACAGTGGCTTAAGTTGCACCAGGAGAGGTTTAGAGAAAAATTTCTTCACAAAAGGGGTTGTCAAGCATTGGAACAGGCTGCTCAGGGCAGTGGTGGAGTCACCATTCCTGGAAGTGTTCAAAAAACGTGTCGATGTGGCCCTTGGGGACAGGGTTTAATAGTGAACATGATGGTGCTGCTGGGTTGATGCTTGGATTTCATGGTCTTAGAGGTTCCAACTTTGATTATTCTGAAATTCTATGTTACAAACTCTTCAATTTTACGATAAAAAAGGTTCTTTTAAACTTAAATATTCCTGTGCACCTCTAAGTTCCCGAGGATCTAGAGGAAAACCACCAGTACTTTATATACTTTTAAATATTGTCCGTTTCCCTCTGCTCCAGCACTTGCAGCCATTCAGAGTTTTCTGCATGTGTTTGTACCCATCAGATCAACACACAGGGGAGAGCCAGGTCCTTTCTGTGACACGAAAGAGCCAGACAGATCTGAGGCTGGCAGCTGGGAATGTCAGGACAATCCCCTCCCATCCTGTCTGCATCAGTCTCGCTGCAGCAGACCCAAATCCTACACCCTGGCTTGGCATCGTGGGCCGCTCGCAACCAATCCGTTGGCTGAGTGACAGACAGAAAAGGAGAAAGGGAAAAAAAAGAAAACCCTGGTCTGCTGCAGTTGAAATGCTTGACTCCAAAACAGGAAGCAGCTGAGCAGACTGACATCCAAGCTGGTGGCAGGATGTTTTGCCCCTGGGAAGTTCAGCTCTACTTTCACTGCTGACAGATGCCGCGGCTGAGACAGTGACCTCTCTGTTTTTCCCGGAACGCTGCCATTGCCTCTCGGTCCCCAGGGAGTGCTCACAGCCTGGGGAAGCTCTCTGACATCCCACACAGCATCATCCTCTCCTGCCTGTGCACCTCTTGCTGAACAGTCCAGGGATAATCTTCTTCAGGGTGAAGCAGTCCTAACCCAGTTCAGACTGGACTTGGGATTTCCTCTTCAAGTGTAGCACTGTCCTTAGCGTTTGAGTAACAAAAGTTACTCAGTAATCACAACATCAATTGCAAAAGAAAAGCCTCATGACAGCCCTCCAGCACATTGTTTCATTTTCTGATCTTTGGTTTTCCTTGAAACCGTCTCTGTATGAGTAATCTAACCTGATCAGTGGTGGATGGTTGGACTCGAATCATCTGAGAAGTTTTTTTCTGTGGGGTTCTGTATGAATAGAAATTTCCCCAGCCACTAACAATGTCTGTTATTTCTCTGCAGATACAACTCAGGTGTGCCCTGAAAATAAAGAAAATGATCTTACTCCTCCACTTGAGCACTGTATTAGGACAAAGTAAGTGAAATTACAGATTTTCATACACATACATTCAGTTGTTGATGCAAGTAATTTATGTGAGGCTGTGTGTGTGTCAAAAAAAAATATTTCAGCAAGTAAAGCTGAAAAATGATTGCTTAAAAATCAGAAAGGATCTGAATGGGCCAGGCTGTGATAATATGTATTACACATTTAATTGTGTGTTATTGTAATGAACATTGAACTGTCCAAGGTGGTCATTCTTAGAGGAACCTTCGCTACATCACCAAGAACCAGCTGAGCCAAATTCAGTCTGAGAGCACAGCTTGGTTGCAACAGATCGAAATTTAGATTCCCAAAAGTGTTTGATGCCTGTTGCAGAGGTATAATGAGAAAAGGAGGACATTTATTCCATTTTGATCAGTCTTTTCTGAAAAACAGAAGAGGGGGTGGATCTGGGTGTTGTTTTCAGTGCATGAAGCCCCATTGAACAGTCTCAGTTTTCTCCAACTGTCTGTGGACAGCACAGGGTTTGTCAGGACCACAAAACACCAGGTTTTGTGCAGTCGTTCTTGACAGTTCTTAGTTCATATTCTCTCCTTAAATACAAGGTTAGTTCCTGTTGTTTTGGGATTTTCATGGCCATTTTGAGGCCTTTATGATATTAAACACTGGACTTTTAAGCAATTCATCCAAGTCGTGCTGAAGTTAACGGGAACATTTTCAGCATAGTGAGACATGAAAGAAGCAAAATGGAGGAATTTAACTGGGCAGAAAATTCAGCTTTGTATCAATTCCAGCACGGCTTTGGGAGTTGCTATCTGAATATCTCTGGAGCAAGAAGTGAAAGCCTCATTGTCAGGGACCATAACATTTGTTAAATCAGCAAGCCAGGCAGCTTCAGGTTTCTCTTGCAGTTCCTCTCCTGCCCTTGCTACAATTTGCTCTGTTAAAAAAAACCCAGCAGAAAATAAATAAATAAGGACAGTGGCTGCCAGTGTGTCCATCAGAAAGTCACAAAGGTGGAAGAGGCATCCTGCAAGGTGACAGCAGTGACATCAGTCCAGCCTTGTGCACATACAGATTTTATTGATTCTTCATTTCCAGTGACACATAAGCATGACTGCAAACTAAAATAAATAATATATCACCTCAGAAAACCCCACAGGGAGAACAATGCATGCGACTACTTAAAGTCTTAGAATGTCTTCCATTCCTGGCATTGTGTCAGAGTTATACAGTGTTTGTAGGGCTGCTGTTTGTTTATTTTAAATTCCCTGCTTTAATCTGCTGGAGAAGTAAATTACCAGCAAATTCCAGTGTCAATTTATTTTGTTTGTAGCATGCTCAGCACTGTCTGATTTACCCTGGGCAGTCTGGCTCCTTGTTTGCAGTGTTCTCCCTGGAGGGTATTTATTTAAGCGTGGCCTTGCTGCAAAAGGTTTTTCATGTTAAATTTTTCCTTTTTGCTTTAAGAACTTTTTCTTCCAACTACGGAACAGTTTATAAGGAAAAGTAAAAACTAACCCAACTAACAGGTTAAGTACTGTTAATAAGGTTTTAACAATTTGGGAGATTAAAAAAAGGGATGTTTTCTATCATACAGCCGTGGAAAACTCTCCTAAACTAATTTTTAATAAAGCAAAGAGCTGTTACTTATTTTGATGAAGAATTCATGAGGAAGCTCCTTATCTGACTTTTCTCATAAAAAAATGCAGGATTTCTCTGTCAGAGTGGAGAATCTCACAGTCTGAACAATCAAACTAGGACAATTAATCAGTTTTATTGTTAATTGGGGGTTTTTCCTTCCGTTCACACGCCTCAGTTCTGGTTTAATCCATGACAAGCCCATTGATTGCCCCCAGCATGTGAGCACCACCATCCTGTAGCACACTGAGTTCTGTGCCTCACATCTGCCTGCTGTTTGTTCTCTTGCCCTCTCCTGAAGGGAAAACTCTGTAAGTAATAGGCTGGTTTTGCATTTAGTTTTAAAATAATAATAATAATAATAATAATAATAATAATAATAA